>JAKUCM010005452.1:0-62321 GCA_023374145.1 Lepidium sativum | reverse complement strand
CATGGCATTGTGGTGTGAATCGTCATGTAGTCTACCCCTAGGGGTTGTTGATGTCACAGTGATCCACCCAGCAGACCTCGTTGACAAGCGTGGGTACGTGATATATGATATCTTATCCCCCTGTGAGGCAAGGACGAAAGGATCATACTTATCTAACTTCCTTCTTATGTTAAGCGATCTGACACCAAATTCATCAACACGTATGCCCACTTCCCAAAATAGGGTTGTACTAGTTGCAGTAGAAGACAATGCACTTTAAATCGAGCAAAGAAGAGTATTGAACCTCCTATACCTCACGTAAAACACCATAGATACCAAGTCGCTCGAGGTATAAGATATTTTGTAGTCACTTGTTAGTATTTTCATTCTGACCCTTAGAATTTGAAAGCGTAACCACAAGTGAAATACATAGGAAGTGCTTTAGCGACTATTAGAGGACCAACAACAAAATCTTTCAACCATGTGGAAAATGTTTTTTCCCATCGTAGATGCTTGTGTAACATATACGTTTTTGTTTAAGTTTTTATTGGTTCAATGTTTGACCCACATGACGGATTTCAATACATCTAATGTATTGACCTAAAACTCACATAAAATTTTAACCAGTCTATGAATCCGTCCTCCTTTCTATTTTATAGTTGTTGTTCAGAATAACAGAGGTAAGCGGAGAAAATTTGCGCCATGTACTGCAAGTATTGTATTCGTAAACCCGTTACAAAATATGAAATATTATCGACTCAAAGGTAAGTAGATACCTCTAACTTCTCAAATTCCTCTATTTCTGGGAAAATTGTTGCAATATATATATATATATATATATATATATATATATATATATGTGCAAATGTTTAATCTTTGACGGGATAAGAGTCATGCGAATGGTTTTACCACTTAATGGACCTATTTGCGTATATATATTTGACACAAATGATGCATAAGTAGGCCGTCCCCCCTCCATTATTGTTTCTCGTTGGGTGCGGACTCTTTGTTTGTATATTTGCTGGAAGTATAATGAAGAAAATTTGGCAGTTTCTTCATTGATACATTGGGCAACAATGGAGCCTTCCACCCAGACTAGATTCTTAACTTTCTTCTTTAGCTTGAACATATATCTTTCAGACGGATACATCCAACGATATTGAACGGATCTGCCAAGCTCTAGTATACAAATCAAATGTTTCGTAAATAAATTATACTACATAAATGTAGTTATATTATGAGTAATCATTGTTGAAATTACCATCCTCGCGAGGGAGATGAACCTGTAGGTGTTTTATTATGTCAAAAAGGAAGGGAGGAATATTTTCTCTAAATTGCATAAGATTACTAGAATCTTATCATTTAAATTTCTGATTTTGTCTACTGTAAGAGTATGTGAGCATAGATCACTGAAAAACACCCCAAGGCCTTATTATCAACGCAATTCCTTATGTTTGAAGCATACCCATCAGGAAATTTGACTTTGTATTTAATCCAATAAAAAATCAACCGACATGGGAATAATATCACGCACAGTCATATATCTAGTTACAATGACATATACTTAGGGAATTATCAAACACATAGGGAAGACAACACGACATACCTTTTTTCTCTACTCAATCTAAATATCGAAACTGGTCCGATAGTGTTCTTCCCACGTATATGTAGCGATTTTCTTCAGGTAAATCCAGTCTTGATTTCAAGTTGTCTTTAGTTTTCCCAAGTACATTAAGGATTGTATTGATGGAATTATCAAACACATTCTTCTCAACGTGCATGACATCTAAATAGTGACGAAGGAGATGAATCTTCCAATACGGCAACTTCCAAAATATACTTCTCTTATGCCAATTATGATACACCCTGACACCATCAACAAAGTAATTTCCATTCCCTCCACGTCTCGCAGTAAACTCGGCACCAAAGTTCTCAGCTACGTTAATAGTTGTACGCTGGTTTGTTTCGACGGTGGACCGTACAACACTTTCTTGTTCTTAGTGAGCAATTATCTACTTTGCCGATATGGATGATCCAAAGGAAGAAAACGTCTATAACAATCAAACCAAGATGTCTTCCACCCATGCTTCAGTTGGAATGCATTCGTGTTATCTTGACAATGAGGACAAGCCATCTACCGTGCGTGGACCACCTTAATAGCATCTCATAAACCTGGAAAATCACTAATAGTCCACATTAACACTACTCTCATCTGGAAATTTTGTGAAGTAGAAAGATTAAAACACAACGGTACCATTCTCCCATATAAATAAGCGGTTGCAGAAATATATTCGAGCGATGGATGCTTGGAGCCTTGTACTAGAACTGTTAAATAAGAACTTTGCATGCATACACAACTTTGGTGGCAGATTATATGGTGTTTCAATCACTATCCATATTGAGTATGGTCTCTCATGCTTCCCAAACAGATTAAACCCATCAGTCGAAAGCCCAAGATATACATTTCTTGTTTCGTGTGGAAAGTATGGGTATACTGATTGGAAATGTTTCCATGTCTTTACGTCTGAAGGATGGGTAATCTTACCAGATGAATTATGTTCCGCATGCCATCACATGGGCCCCATTGTGCGCTCTGACTAATATAACCTCGTAAGCCTGTCTCCTAAAGGCAAATACCACATCATCTTATAAAGATTGATATAAACTCAGATCCACTTTCCAGAATATCATATAATTGTCTTTGCAAACATCTACAATTTGATATGGTAATCCTAACCCGAAAACTAATTTATGTATTTCATTGTACGATGATGCGTATGTGTTCTTTACAGGAAGAAGCTTCCTGACATGACAATCAAATGCGTCTACACAGCTCTCAGGTAAATTGTAATCCGTTTTGATATTCATTGGTTCTATTGCGGTCGACAATGGTGATACCTCATTGCTACAACCACTGTACAATAGCTTTTTCGCTGCATCTAACATACGAAAAATTTTTTGTACATCAATGTTTGGTTCTTCACCCCTGTTTCTAGCCTCAGTGAAAACCGAAACATCCTCTGTAAATGCATCATTAACCATTTGAAAGGTACCATCATTTTTTTCCACTAGAACTTTAGGATTACAACCATAACCACCTATACCCCTCCTTCTGAGATTATCATTTACTTCTTCATCAACCATGTTGCCTACTTCCTCACCTATAAAAACATTACGAACTCTACTATAACTTCCGAACTTAACATTCAAACCATCTTCTCCATAGAACTATCATATTTTGTAACTCGGGAAAAACTCTACGGTAAATATGATGCATTTTAACACTAATATAATTTTATATTCTGACATTTTATACACGGACAATACATCTTACCAAGACGAGCAGTAAGCTCTGATAAGCCGCGAATTCCATGAAATTTTTCAACGAGGCAGCATACTCTTCCGTTAATTCCCCCGTTGATTCATTGATACATAGACTGTCAATCCAAGAGCGGTAATTCAAGTTTGACATTTTGATTTTTAATGCAAAAATGAAAATTATGAGGAAGAGAAATGAAACTCGCAAGCTTATGTAATAAAACTTTCCCACGGACTTCGACAGTCCACCTAATTTTTGTTTTACGCCTCATGCAACACATATTTTAACCACTTTTACATCCGGTGGTTTTCATAGGTTCCTTAACCTACATAAATCGACGGAGTGAATACTAGACGGCAACCTACGGAAGCTGCAGTGCCTCTCGGATTTCGTTGACTCAATGTGCTTACGGAAACCGGCATACCTCCTCATGCCGACGAGTACCAAATATTTGAGTTCTCCTATTGGTTTCTGTAGGTTATGTTAACTTACGAAAACCGACGGGCAATACAAGTCGACAGATTCGACGGACTATTTTTTCTGTCGATTATTGTCGGTTTGATGTAAATTTATTTCCGATGGTTTTTTGCTATTACAATTTCCGTGAGATTTACTCTTATTTTTTGTAGTGTTTATTACAAATTAATCTGTCTCCAGAGATTGCTCTTCCAAAAGCTCTTCGCCGAAAGATTCATTTTATGATAAATAGCTCAAAGTGATGTTCTTGAAAATATGCTCAAGTAAATATTTATATTTTAGTTCTGATATATTTTTTTGGATATTCTTGAATGTATACATGTTCTATTTTTTTTATGGGCTCAGCTGTAAGGTCCATTTTAGAGTTTTGGATATAATTTGGGTTATTAGATTATATTTGGATTTGTATTCGGTATTTTAAATACAAATTCTATAAAAACTGAATTGTTATAATCAATACTTGGAATTTCCATTGATTGAGTAGTTGGTGTTTCTTTCCTCCAGCTAGGTTTAGTGTTAATTTTGTTGTTTGCAAACCATTTGTCGAGTTCATTGAATATTTGAGATCTAACATGTTGATTTATTGTAACAATCATTTTCTCAAAAAAATTATTTTATAAAAAAATTAAATATATTGTAAAAATTATATTATTGTAACAATCATCCTCGGCATTGTCATTCATAATTCAAGATCTTTTCATGTCGTCTTAATCCGTTTCAACATCGGTAGTAAGAAATCCATGACGTCGAAGATGCCAACATTCTTAATGGACGACCATTTGATTAGTCTACTGCTTCATCTAAGTGTACACTTTCATCAAACTTTTTCTAGAATATTCCTTTCATAATTAGGTTCAAAGTCTCACATGGATTGGTCCAATTCTGACGTGACGAACTTGAGTGAATCATTCGAAGAAAAAAATTGGCTACTTAAGGTCACTTCTCCAAAATATCAAATCGAAATATAAGAACCGGCCTATATATAAAAGTTGATATTTTTAACAACTTTATTAGTGTATATAAAAAAAAAGAAAACACGATTTTGACCGAATCAGAATTTTTGTCATCAGCTATGTTTATCACCCCGACGTCAAGTTTTTGAGATCTTTTTCTTCTGTCATACATCTGAACTGGTTTTTGACCGAATCAATGGTAGTAATTACATATTTCTTTGTTCCTCGTTGCTTAGGAAAAACTAATGTTATGTTTCTTTTCTATCACAGGTTGCGTGCTGTTATACGCCATCATCAAGTTCTCTCGGCTCATAGAGTTTTACTTTTATCCAGATTTTTTTGTAGATTGGTTGGAGCCACTTGTGTTTTTTTCTTCAAAATTCTCCTAAACTAAAAACTCTTACCATTGACAATGTAAGTATATGCCAATATCCTCCCTCAAACAGAAGCTCATCTAGTTTTGATGAACTTAACATTAAAATAAATGTATGAATATCATCTAGAGGTCTTTCAACATGTGAAGGTCTTTCACCATCATGGAACCAGCCGAGGACTATTCCCGAATGCTTGTCGAATCATCTAGAGGTCTTTAGGTGGAAAGACTTTAGAGGAAGAGAAGGTGAGAAACAGCTACTGACATACATTCTCGCAAACTCAAAGTGTTTAAAGGAAGTAGAGATCTCCTTCAAAGCAACCTGCAATGTTGAAGAGACACAAAACGAGTTAGAATCTATGCCTAGGATTTCAACATCTCGGCTTTTCTTCTCCACTCAAATGAAATAATGTATGTTTAACGGAAAAAATTATTCTTTATAATATAATGGAGTAAATTATAAGTTAACCATTCAATTTATAAAACAACGCAAAGAAGGCTAATTATACATTGTTGTGACTAGTACTGCGACTGCTAAGCGTATACATAGATCGTGTATCTCAAGCAATGATTCGATGCATATAGTTGGAACTTGGAAGACATGAAATTAGCAAAGTCTACAGGTTGCTTCCTTTCCCAGGAACATTCCCTCTTACACACGGCTTGAGAGGACTTTTGTCTTTGCTGTTGTATGACTTGTCAGTTTATCAACCTCTGTGTTAGGTTAGTGTTTTGTGCAAGCATTTTATTTCATCATGAGCTTTGACTATAAAAATAAACAATTATTGAATACATGTTAAAAGGAATGCTAAAACTAACTTCTTAATTTGTGAAGCTCTTGAAGCAAAGTAAGAATCCATCTGGCTCATTTCCCAAATTAGTTGGTGTAAATGTATATCAAACATGAAAACTTAAGGATATAGAAAATGCATGATTTGCCAACCCGTCCGTCAAGCGATTGGTTTTTCTATACACAAGGAAAATATAGACTACCCAATCTCTTGATAAGAAGGTATAGCACAAACGTGGTAGAAAAGAAAGGTGATGAGAATCCTCAATCAATCCTTCGTGAGAAACCAACAATTATCTCTAAGGGTACCCCAATATTCAGTCTTGAGATACCACGTTCCCAGGCGATATACAAGCCGCAATAGACACCCCATTAGCTCTGTCAAAAGCGCCGAATAAACCCCTATATGCAATCCAAATTCTTCTAGCCAGCTGCCAGTACTATCCTCTAGAGTCCCACCAGCAGTAGCTGGTCCAGGATTCTCACTGGAAGCCCCGTCTGTATTCAAGGTGATCCAATTATCTTGTGGAGGTAGCCATGAGATAAGCCTTTCAACACGTCCCCTAGAGGTACTTTTAGTCAAATGAAGTTGTGAGGCTTTATGAACTTCGACGGCCAAATCTCGTATAAAATGAGTGCGGTCCCTACATAGACGTGTTTCACCAAACATATTCCCACATCTCTTTTTTCAATCCCACCATAGTCTTAAGGCGAATTCCGATGACCAAAGACCTAACTGAGTCATACATGTATCACACAGACTCATGAAAATCCAGTTGAGCAACGATTACGAGAAAAAGAGAGCATGCATGCTGCGAGGGACAAGAAATCGCCATATTCCTTCCATTGTTGAAAAATCACGGAGAGTATGTATAATCAACTCTTCTGCTCCTCGACGTACATCGCAAAGGGATAAAGCCGCCATATGTCTTTGAAATATCTCAATATTAGTCATTAGTATTTGATGTACACACATCCATAGGAATAAACAGACTCTCTCCGGTACGATTGCTGACTCACATCGGGCCTATGCTTTTGATCAATACACAATGAAGAATATGTAGTACTCACCGAAAAGGTACCATCCAAGTGGAGTCCCTAAGAGATTCGATCAACTGCTCCAGTCACATCATTGACTACATAAGCGCTCAAACAGAGTATAATATATGCAGGTAAATAATCCTAAAGCAGCTATTTGTTCCATTTAACACCATTGAGACAGAAATCACGTACCTAAAGCCTTTCGAGCTCTAACGGGATCGAAGTGTGGACAACATTAGCTAGAGGCATCGAACAGAGCCATTTATCGGACCAAAATTTTGTAACCTGACCATTGCCTAGCACCCACTTAATCCCCAGGTAGACAACCTCAATTAAACCCGACACTATGCTTTTACATGTTGATGAATGTGAGCTTCTCTGCACTAACCAATCCAAATCATGCACATATTTTACCTTAGACTTTGTTTGTAAGATGTTAGACCTACCATTAAGTAATTTCCACACAACCTTTGCTAGCAAAATCCTTGTTCATTTTTCAAGATAATCTTATACCCAAATCTCCATTTTCTTTGGCTTTGCAAACTCTTTTCCAAAACAAGAGATGCTGCTTATGTTTCGCTAGTATACTACCCCAAAGAAACGACCGAGAGAGCTTATCAAAACGTTGATGAGTCAATTTTAGTAGCATTATTGAACTCATAGAATGTACGAAATTTAAAGAAAGAATCGCCTTAGTTAATGTAAGTCATCCAGCAAAACTAAGCGTTCCACTTTTCGAACTCGAGAGTCATGAGTTAACTTTCTCCAATATTTCTCCAAATATATTATTGTTGACTCCTTTATGAAGCAACAGCATACCGAGGTATTTACCAAGATTCTTTGTCGAGTTAATACCACTTTCTTGAGTAATTTGGGCTTCAAACTCACTCGCTGACCTGAAGCAACACAAAAGCTCTGCAAAACCTTGATAACTTGTATTTGGGAGAGAGAAACATCTGCAAAGAGAATAAGGTCGTTAACAAAGCATAGATGTGACAACACATGCCCACCTCGTGCTAACCAAACTGATTTACATTCCCCACAAGCCACATCAACATCAATTAGATGGCATAATCTCTCAAAACATAACACGAACAAATAAGGTGACAAAGGGTCCCCTTGTCGTAATCATTTCTCAGGTTTAAAAGCTTCTGAATTTTCCCCATTCCACAATAGACTCGTAGATGGACCTCTAACTCCTACCATAATCCAACACATTTCTCCAAAAAAACTCGTAACTTGGAGAATATCATTTAGGAAGTTTCATTTAACTCGATCATAGGCTTTTTCGATGTCTAGTTTTAACAACATGAAACATTTCATGCCTTTATTTCTACGGATCGTGTGAATTTCCTCTTGTAAAATGACTATATTATTCGTACTCAAGCGACCAGGAATAAAGCTCGATTGGGCCGGACTGATAAACTTGGGCATTACTCACTTCAAACGTTGCACCATAGCTTTTGTACTAATGTTGAAAAGAACATTATAGAGGCTAATTTTCCGATATTGCTTCATAAAATCGGGTTTTCCAACTTTTGCAATTAAGACATCATTCATACATGCGGGTAGTAGACCTAAGTTAAAGAAATCCAAGACAAAACAAGTCACCGAATCCCCAATGATATCCCAATAATCCTGATAAAACACGGCTTGATACCCGTCTGGTCTTGGTGCCTTATATTTCCCCATGCTCTAGACGGATTTTACAACATCATCAGAAGTAAATGGTTTTTCCAGCCATTTACGGTCATCTCTGTCCGAAATGGCAAAACCATCCCTCGGTAAAACACCAGCTTCATTCTAAATATCCGCTAATGAGTAAAGAGAGTCATAGTAACTTATAGCCAAGCATTCCAACTCTGCAAGATCAGATATTCAATAACAGTTATAACCTTTTACCACCTCCACTCGATTCTTTCTTCGCTAAATTATCATAGATATGTGAAAGAAAGTTGTACCACGATCTCCCATAGTAATCCACATCTCTCGATACTTCTGGAACCAAACTATCTCCTCTTGTTCAAGTGTGATATCTAGTTGTTTGAGCAGCTCTTCTTCCTCACGTAAAAGTACATCACATGGATTGCTTTCAAATCTTTCGTGAATATCTTTAATTGCCTGTAAAAGAGATTCTTTACCCTTGTAAACATCCCAAATATCTCACGGAGGAAAGAAATGGTATATGTGAGACCACTGCTTCTTGCCACTTCTGTCTCGTCCGTGCACAACACAAAACTCGATCCAAACGCTTAATAACGTAATTTCTTTCCTCCTGACATCGACGCCAAGTAAAATGTCCACCCTTAAAACCCATATCAATAAGCGCGAGATCATAAATCCGATGACCAAAAGTTAAAGAGTATTGGGAAAGACAACCATTCCCGCTACTACGCTTGTCGAGACAAACAATCGAGTTAAAATCACCACCAATAATGACTTGGTGTCAAATTCCTATGATCCCATCACGTAGCAAATTTCACAACCCACTCCTCCTTGCAGCTATCGAAGCAGCATAGACCATAAAGACATGTACCACTTCATGCCTAAAACAACATCTAGCGTGAATAGGCTGATCGGACGAGTTGACAACGAAGATATCTCCAAGCCCTTATCTCCACAACAACCATAAACCTCCACACTATCCCACAACATCAGCCGGAAAATAGTTTTCAAACCTCAAGTTACAACAAACCCTTTGGGCATTGTCTCCCCCCACATTAATTTCAAACAATGCTAATACTTTGGTGTTAAACTTCTTCAACAAGTATCTTATCGATCTTTTAAACATTGGTTTATTTGCCCCTCTAACAATTTCAAAACATGCAATTCATCATGATGACAATGTTATGGAAATAGCAGAACATTGGGGAAAGCTATTAAGCTCCCCAAGCTACGTGTTTCTTCATATCATTGATATATGGTACCTAACACAAAGTTTTTTACTTAGTACCCTGCATGCACACGGCATAGTACATTCTAACGGCTCATGATTCACCAAAGGTGACATAGCTTGGGGATCACAAGTAAGCGCCTTAGCACAACCGACAACCTCCTCAGCCAATGTTGAGTGTTTACCAACCGCCACCATACCCAAATCACGGTTAATCGGACCAAAAATAAGGCCATGAGATGAACGACTTTTGTTCAAAACTTTTCTTTTAGAACTTGTTTGAACACTAATTTTGGGGTTTTTGTGTCGTTTTTCCTTCACCCCTTCTGTACCATTGTCTCCCTTTGTCCCAGTAGCAACAAAACTCTTACCATGACCTTCCAATTACGGTTCCGTGTTTCTCACGGAATCGGAGATAATCATTTTCTTTATTCTCGGGTTTAAAGATTTTATCCAAACTCAAGTAAGAAGTCATACCATCAGCAATCAAATTCTTGAACCTGTTATAAGTCGAAACCGCAACCACATTTATCTTATTTGATATCTCTGCCAACACACATCCATATTACAAGCCCGATTTTCGAACTTTAATAGCAAATCATCCTCTTGTACAACAAGACCTTTATCTTTAACCATTTTGGCACCTTGTTTCTAATTCACATTAGTTTTCCCTACAATCGGCAAAACTCTCGTATCCAAAGAGGTAGGACCCTTCGCACCATTTGTACCAATATTAACAGATCTTGTGTCTGCCATTTTTCCTTGTCCTGCTGTATTATCGAGATGTTTCACGACCACACCTTGTCCATTTTTCGAGATATTCCTTGTAGCAGAAGCTAACCCATTCAAAAATTGACTCAAGAGAGCATTTAACTTTTATGGAAATTGACTCAAGAGAGCACTTGACCATACTGCAACACCTTTCCCAATATGGTCAATATTGTCTTGCACCCTCAATTGGTGTGGTGAGTTACGTAGATGCTCGTAAATCCCACAAACTGAGCAAATAAGATCAAACCCTTTTCCACAAAAAATCTATCTCAATTAATGAGAAGAATCCCCTTCAATGGCTGCAAGAAATTGACCTCAATGCACATCTTAGCAAAACGAGCTCTCTCGAAATTCAACGTAGTAAAACTCTCACTGGACTGCCATTCCTCTAACAATGCATAAAAGTATCTCTTCATGGTAGAAGTTCGTCGGGATATTTAGTACTCGCATCCAGACTGGAGTAGTAAGTATCTCATGACGCATATGATCAAAATCAGGACAACTAAGCCTAAGCCATAAGCTAGCTTCCGAATACCTCCCACGGACAACCTGATAAGGCCACTAGATACTCCTTCTCATCCTCAAAACGAATCACAAAGCAACTTCGAGGTAAGTTAGTAACATTCATCTCACTTTTCGGTTTCCATAAGTCTAGTAGTCTTCTCCTTAACGCCAACAACGAAATGTGTCTCCCTAACACTTTCACCAACATACAATTCTTCCAAATTTTATTCATAGCCACCAATACATCAGTGTCAATGGAAACTGATGCTTCACCTGTGACATCATTCGTAAAGTTTACCTGACATCTCTTCCCCACAAACGCACGATCAACCAATTCTCTGGACATAAATGACCACCAGAACCCGATGCTTGAACCTTTGCTGCCCATGTCAACACCTTCACTGTGTCTGGAGGATCTCTTAGAGGCAACCCTCGGTCAACTGCTTCAGGTAAAACCATATCCTTCACGCCACCATTCAAAATCCATAGTATTTCTCTGTATAACATGTCGCCTTAGTCATCTTGTTTTAAAAAAAACTTTGAATATTAGCATTGTGATGTGAGTTGTTGCTTCAATTAATCACTATGAAGAACATTTACACATGCGACTAGTCTTCAATGCAAACTAACGTAAAAAAGAGTTGCCTTCGGAGCACAATGGTCCAAACTTTCTCTGGTTGAAAGTGTTAGATGAAGACATATCCTACTTTGAAAGTTGAGATAAGTGTAACCTAATATATTTTATTTAAGAGTCAATCCACTGCAAACCAATTGAAAATAATCAGTGAACTGATCCTTAGATCATTTATATTAGGTTAAAGTGAACCCAATTTCTGATATGAGATAAATTACCAATGAACGTATGAGATGATTCTGGAGTATGATTATTCTCCAATGGCTTCTGAGAGAAACATGTGGTTTAGAATAGCTGGTGGGACACATATTTTAGTAATTGTGGTTTAAGTTACTATTAACAACAGGGAGATAAACCTGATGAACATTTGATCAATATGTTCAAAGATCAGGTGTTATTAAATCAAACGATTCATTTTTTTAACCTTGCAGAAGAAATTGAAGGAAGATGATGTCTTCTTTAAGTTAAACGTAGAAACCTTAATCTGATTGAAACAATACTTCTCTTTTGATTTAGTCCAGAAAAAGTAATGTCATAGCTTCCCAAGATAATCATGAAGACTACTACGTTAGGCCAAATTACAGAATAATGATAGTGTTTTGTTATCAATACTAACTATGGTCAACTATTATAACAATAACATGATTTTAATTTAACAAATTGGTGCATATTATTCGGACTAATAATTTGAAGGCTTAATACTTTGACAATATGGTCCAAATATTTGAGTTAAATTAGTTGGTAGAGAGTGAATAAGAAATATGATGAATTGGAAAAATTGGGTTTTGGTGCAAAAAGAATAAGTTTTAGGTTTTATAAAGTCAAAATTAAGTTAAGTCTTACTTGGTTAAGAACTTAAATCTTATTAGATAAGATTAAGTCTCTAACTAAGCTAGAATTGAAGACTCATGTGGCCTGCCACGTTGAAGACTGACGTTTTCTTCTCTCTCGTTTGGCTCCATGAATTTAGCTTTCTCTCCTTACGTGTTTGACTAGTTCTCACGTTTGAAGAATACTTTCTCTCTAAGTCTTCCTCGTCTATGAAATCAGAGTCGAAAACTCATTCTTCACTTGACGTTTTCTCTAGAACAAAAAACACAACAACAATTCCTTTAGTTTTTAGTCTAAGTTTGAGAGTGTAGAGTAGATATAACAAGTTTACAGATTTTGTGCTTTGGTGTATTATTGATAGTCTCACACTCAGTTCTATTTTGGAATTTTCAAACGCATTCAACGAGTACAATGCACGCATTTATTGAGTAAAGTAACGAAACTACAGTTTCAACTCTGGATAATCAGTTATCTTATATTTTACTCTTATCGTTTATCCCTATCCACTATTTGCTAGACTTAATTTGAGTTTATTGGTTCAACACAAATCAATTTCTTGGATTCATAGTCAATGAAGAAGAAAAACAAAACCGAATAATGTAATAACAATACATTGAATTAACGATCGTATATAGGTATAACAACAATCTTCGTTAGTCGGTTTTTCTCGTTTGACGATATTATTGCGTCAAAGACATTGTACTGTTTGGTCAAAGTCAATAACTCCAACCAAAATTTGAAAGAATGTTTATGTTAGTGTACAAAAATTGAAATCAGAAATTGTTGTGGTCCGAATCATTGAAATCAAATTAGATTTTCAATGTCTAATTTTAAGTTGAATAGTTTTAGTGAGAGGACTTGTGGATCCATAAGGAGGAACTGATTTATAATCAAAGCTGAAAACTTGAGTCGCATTGTTGATTTTGAAATTTGTGATCGCTAGCTTCACACGTCATTATTTTTTGTAATTAGTTTTAATATGTCAGTGGACTCGAATTGGTGACACATAAGATGTGTACATTGCAGCAAAAGAAAAGCTGTATATCTTTTATTCGATGTGTTGAAATCTTTCCTAGTTTAAATCTTAAAATCATCTTTGCAAGAAAATATCAATATTGTCATTTCAGTTTTGTTTGTAACAGGTTTAGCACATAGATTAATTAAAAAGGAAGGTAGAAAATAAGTGTTTACAAGAGTGTGGAGGTGGTCTTCGACACTTTTACAAGTATTAAAAGTCTCAGTATAAGTCTAGGTCTAAATCGAGAGAGAGCTACCAAGTCTCTCGCCTTATATAGAGTTCCAACTAGGATTTTTTGGCTCTCACGCGTTGGGTGTATAGTACGGACCGCGCCGATCCGGTCTACGAAAACACTGACAATACCTTTGTTTTTTCTGTTTGTACGTCGCAGGTGTCAAACTGCTATTAAAATATTTGTTCAGCGCGCATAAGATTTGTCGTGGGCTACTTGGCCGAGAGGTTCATTAAAGAGGCTAATGAGCCGAGCATCTCTGACGTGGTGGGGACAAGGTCACCATTACTGTTAGCTTGTTATAATGGATCTATAGTAAATCAGGGTTATTGGTCTACCTCCAACAAGTTTGATATATTAGAAAAGAGTTGTGAATTTCTTAGATTTTAGGTTCTTTGCTTTGCTCACTTGACACAACTCTTCGCAACGTAAACACAGGCACAAGAGGGGCATGGAGTTTTGGTGTCATTGTAGAAAGAAGAGAAGGAGTCGCAACATGCATCTTGGATGCTTTCTGGCTTGAAACTGTGAATATGTGCACGTAACTTTCCATGTCATTATTTATAAACACAAGTTTTAAATGGTGTTCAGGTAACAATTATACATGTACGTAGATAACAAATTTTATCAATCCAATCTCTACTTCTCACGTAATCTAAAACAACCTAAAAATAACATAGAAAATATAACCAAACGGAATATTCTCACCCATGGGCGGAGCTATAGGTTTAGTATTGGGTCACCGGACCCCTATAAACTTTTAAAAATTATTCTTATATTTATTATAAAATTTAAATTTCAATTGATACCAGTTAAATCAAATAATTTATCTATATAAAATTTTATTGTTTACTTATAAATAAAAATCAGTAAATGTTTTGACCCTGATAAATTAGGATAAAGTCTAATAGATTTCACCTTTAGCTATTAATGGAATTATACCCGTATTATAACATGAGATTTGATTCTTTTGATTGTTTTTTTAAATGTGTTCATAATATCATTAAAAACTTAGATTCGAATTGATATTTTGGTATTTTTGAAATATTGTTTTAGACACCCAAGTCCCAAACCAAAATCAATCCTGATTGGAGGAACCAAACCCGATAAAATAGCCAAATGGATCATAAATTTATGAATTCAAAAAATCAAACTCAAACACGAACCGGAACCAAATAAAGAACCAAATTTAGCTTCTTAGAAATTTTAACTTTTATATAAAGATATGTGAACATGAACTCGATCTGTACCGAACCAAACCATATTCGAAAAATAAAATTACGCGAATAAGTCTAAAATCAAAAACAAAAAAAAAATACAGAATAAGAGGAACCTAACCCGACGAAATACCAGAAATGTTACATAAATCATGTACCCAATAAATTGAATCCAAATTCGAAGCAGAACCGAATTTGTACTTGATATATTTTTTATTAATTTTATATTTTTGTTGAGTTTTTCTATTAAATATTTATTAATATTTTCATTTGGATTCTTAAATTGTATTGATATTATAGAATATTAGTTTTGAGATGTTATTTTAAATTTATTTTGAACTTTAATGGATTAATAAAAGTTATGTATGCTATAAATTTATTTTAAAATTTTATATAAATTTAAATTTATGCGAATAGATACCAAATTACACAAGATATATTTTTTTGTCAACATTGGGCCACAAATGGCCGGCCCATTAGCCAAGTTCTTGCAAATGCAAGCGGGAGGACTCGATCCCAAGATGTGCAAGTGTGCTTGCCTCTTGTGGACTTACCACATGCCATTAGGCTAAATGCCACTTGCACACAAGATACATTTAAAAATGTTGGATAATATAAATCCGAACGGATATATATATTAATCTTAAATAAATTACATAAAAGAAAAGAGTAAATAATGTATGGAGTTTACCGTACTAAATGTACGTTTACTAAAAAATAAACCTAACCTTAAACCCTCATTCAATGTACATTATTTGTAAATTTAAATAATTATAAACAATATATGCATAATCAAATATAGTGTCAATTGTTTAAGATTTTTTAATTTATACAAATTAATAATAAATAAACGATATGAATATTTTTTGAGTATATATATATATCTTTTCAATCTTCAAAATAAAATTAAAATAAATAATAAAAGTATACTTGGTGTATTATAGTTTATGATAAAAGTTGTTAGGATTTCTATTAAATCTTTATTAATTTTAAATTTTTATATAAAAATTATAACCATATCCACCTTATATCTATATTTAAATCTATATTTAAAAATTGTTATAAAATATATGTTAATTTTATCTTATAGTTTATAACACAAGCAAAATGAAATATGTTCCAATTCAGTATATAAAGATGCATTTGTTTAATTTTATAAGTACATTATAAATTTTGGTTTATTGCCCAATTGTTGATTTTAAACTGGTTATAATAGACATAATTATTGTTTATGTTTTTGACATCAGTCTCTCTCTTTTTTATAGATTGGTATTGATCCCAATATAAAAAATTTCTAACTCCGCCATTGAATTCATTGGGGCTGACATGAAGATATACGTTTTTGAACCGAAAAAATTTCTAAAACTATACTAATTCAAGTGTCATAGAAAGCAATAGAACTAGCCGATCGAGCATTTGGGTATTGGGTTCAGGTTAGGTCGGATCTGCCAGGTTTTAGGTTTTCAGATTTATGATTTTACTAACCATTTAGCACTCGTTACCATTCAGTTCAGTTAAAAATACTCGAAAATATTTGAAAACCCAAAAAATATCTAAAAATACTCAAAGAATTTATGAATATTCGCATAATATCATATTATTTTAAATATATATATATATATATATATATATATATATATATATATATAGAATAATACCTCAAAATACTTAAATAACAGGAACTTTTTAAAATTTATATTTGTATTCATGTTAATTGAAGTACCGATACAAATATCGGTTTCAGATAAGGACTTATGAATATTTTTGGTTTCGGATATTATTCGATACTTAAAAATTGGCGTTGGTTGCAGTTCAGATTTTATCGTTATTTATGCCAGGCGGCCTAGGTTAAAGGATGAGATAGGTTTTCTTCAAGCCCAAAGCTTTGCCTCCTTATTAGAAAAATGTCTGGGTTGAAGTTATCGGGAGATATAGCTCTTCCTCACTAATACTATATAAACAATTTGTTTATCCAAAAAGAAAACATAATCGTTCAGTTATGAAAGAGTAAAAACAACTCTAGGCCCAAATATCTTATACTAATTAGCAAGTATCATAGACTTTCGTGTGAAAACTTTTAGGGTTTCTTCGTGTCACACCCAGCGACAAAAAAGAAAAAAAAAGCTATAGGGTTTGTTTGGCGATTAATAGATATTGGAAATAATCTAAGGATTTTGTAAGTTGTTGGTCTTTCTTGTGTACCCAAAAGTGAGAATTTATCATCTGTTGTAGAAACCAAAGGTTATCAGAGAATGGAAACTAGCCTGATTTGTGCTTTGCCCGACGATTTGCTCTTGCGGATCTTGCAACACGTCCCGACAAAAGATGCAATCGCCACTTCAATCTTGTCCCGACGATGGCATTATGTCTGGACGATGCTACCTAGTCTCGAGTTCAAAGACAAAGGTATTAGCGAGAGCATTGGTTGCTTTGTTGAAAAGTCATTGAAACTCCATAAGGCACCTAAATTATATAAATTGAGTGTCGAACTCGGTCCACATTGTCCTATTGGCGTAGATGTCACAGAATGGGTTGAGAACGCAGTTAATCGCGGTGTAGAATACTTAGATTTCAAGCTCCTTTGGACCGCAGAGCCTACAAGATTCCCTAAGAGCCTTTACACATGTGAGACGCTTGTTGTTTTAACTCTATCCAACCATATTCTAGTGGATATTTCTACCCCGGCTCGCCTACCGTCTCTCGAATATCTGACGCTTGAATACGTGGTGTATAAAGACAAAGAGTCTCTTGACAGGCTTTTATCAAGTTCCCATGTCCTCAAGTGGCTGATTGTGTATCGGCATGAGAGTGACAACCTGAAATCCTTTACCGTGAAAGTTTCTTCCTTAGAAAAATTATATTATACGAGCAAGGGTGAGGTAGAGGAAGATGAAGTAGAGGATAGTGAGGAAGAGGAGGAAGATGAGGATAATTTCTTTGAATCGTTGGTAATAGATTCCCCTGCCTTAAGAGATTTGTACTTATGGGACCTTAGGGAAGACTATTGCTTGATAGAGAATATGCATCGCCTTAATATGGCATTCATCCGCTTTCTTTCTGACCCTGACGTCAAGGTTTTGAGATCTCTTTCTTCTGTCAGACATATGTACTTGTATTTCAGCAAATCAATGCTAGAGATTACATATCTCTGGTCCTCTTCTTTGTTCCCTAGCTCGTTGCTTACCCAACTAATGTTATTTTCTTCTATCACAGGTTCCATGCTGTTACAACATCAAGTTCTCTCAGCTCAGAGACTTTTGCTTTTTTCCAGATCCTTTTGTAGATTGGTTGGAGCCACTTATGTTTTTTCTTCAAAATTCTCCTATACTAAAATCTCTTATGATTTACAATGTAAGTGTATACCAATGTCCTCCCTCAAACATAAGTGCATCTACTTTTGATGAACTTAACATTAATATATATATATATATGGATATCAGAAATGTGAGGCTCCTTTACCTTCCTGGAACCAGCCAAGTATTATTCCCAAATGCTTGTCGAAGCATCTAGAGGTCTTTAGGTGGGAAGATTATGAAGGAAGTGACGGTGAGAAACAACTATTGACATACATTCTCGCAAAGTCAAAGCGTTTAAAGACAATCGAGATCTACTTCAAAGCAACCTGCAATGTTGAAGAGACACAAAAGGAGTTAGAATCTATACACAAAAGGATTTCAAAATCATCTCGGCTTCTCTTCCCCACTCAAAAGAAATGGAGGTTTGACGGACGAACTTTGTGTTGATATTTTACTAATCCATTGCGTATAAAGACATCGTACCAACTTGTATTCTTTGGTTAAAGTTAATCACTCTAACCAAAATTTGAAGGAATGAATGTTTACATGATGTTAGATGGACCTTTACTCACACGTGCACTAGATGTTTAAATAAATATTTTTCTTACCACAAGAGGAATCGCATGATATCGTTAAACGGCCCAAATACAACAGTAGGGCCCAAAGTTACGTGGCGCATGGGCTTTCATTTTATCCTAAAGATAAACCGGCACGCAGTGCTGCTTGGAAACACGAAAACAACAAGAAAGTACTGAAGGACTGAAAAACTTATATGTTGATGATTACGATGAAGAGAAACAATATGATTTCATTGCAATCCAAACGAAGAAAAAAAATCACAATAGCTTTCGATACTTCTGTACACTTTAAACGAAATCAGTAACTCAAATCAGACTTAGAGAGCACAATTAATCACAAATAATTAAGAAGGTAAAAAAGTTATAATCCTTATATATGTCTTCGAGTAGACAAGTCTTCAGTACTAGCTTTGAGTGTCGGTTGAACCATCAGTCTGTTTCATTTACATTTGAAACCAGTAAGGTAAACTTGAGACTGAATCACTGTGCCCCCGATTTTGAATCCAGGAATCACTGTAAATCCTACTTTGGCTCGAGTTGGATTTATCGAAAACTTCTTACCATGTTTTCTTTTCAGGACATTCTCCATGAAAACAATCGAGAAATCTACTCCACTTTCAACTTGGAAAATCTCAACTGCAGGATCAAACGACAACGCTAGCTTGTGAAGAGTCCAAATCGAGCTAGCCATTGTGACAAAAGACTCGTAGAATGTGCTCAAAGATCTCCAAGAACTCAACACAGCTTCGTTTTGATCCATGTTGCTGAATATCGAAGATGCCATGTTGGGATGAATGAGCTCATGATACTTCTTATCACAAAATCTAGAGAATGCACATTCTTTATCTCTTTCAATAAGCTCCATTGGATTGCTTGATACATGCTGCATCAATTCCCTCAATGAAGATTCTGAATAACTCCTCTCAGATTCATTATCATCGTTCTCATTTAGATCAAATCCTTCATCATCAAATCCACGAAACATCCCCAAGCAAACATATGACAACAATGCATACCGGTTATGTCCCTTTTTAGCATAATCTACCTCAGGATGAACAGAACTAGCAGCTAAATCCAAATCCCACCCAGCTTTTTCCATCAACTCAATCAAAATTTTAGTGAATTTCTGAGTAGCTTTAAAGGCATCACGCAATAGAGACTCATAAACACTAACCGACAACAGAACATCCATGGATGAATTTGAAGACAATATCTTTGATAACTTTGAGTTAGATTTCTGAATCTCACCTAATTTGTTCTTCAGACTCCAAACCTGCAAATCCTTTGCATCCATCTCAGCTTGTAACCGATTTGATACAGTTCCCAAAGCTCTAAGCTTGCTCTGATTCTCCTGCACACGAGATTCTAAGCATGACCCAATCGATACATCAGACTCAAAATCCAAACTGTGACGATAATTTCTATAGAACTGCTTCAAATCAGACAGTTTCTGGAGGTTAGAGACAAGAGCCCTATCAGCAGCCTTCACATTTTCCTCCACAAACGGCGAGTGAGCAGCTTGTAATTGAAGATACGAAGCTTCAAACGACGATGTAGCCGCAAAAACCGACGAAATCAAACTCAATCCCATTTGAGTATCCAATTTCCTAACCTGATTAGGTTTCTTAAAACCTTCCATAACCAAATTCTTCACCTGAGAATCCTTAACCGGAGATTTAGAATAAGATCCCGGAGAAGAAGCACTAGGAGGCCTATCAGGTTTAAGGACGACGACTTTCTGATCGGGGATAAAATCCTCATTGGATTCGAGAAGAGAAAAACCCTCAGCATTAGAATCAACCCCAATTCTCTCATCATCTTCATTAAAGAACTCATAAGTCTTGGTTTTGACCGCCATAGCTAACTTCTGAAACATTTGAGAGAATTGTGGAGGACGTGTAGCAGTTGTGATTGCCGATGTATCCACTTCTCGCATAGCTGAAGATACCCAAATCAAAAGATGAAAAAAGCAAACAAATTTCTTCTTTTTCCACAAAACCCGAATCAAATTCTCAAATGAGAAGACTTGGTTTTGATTACCCAACAAGAGTTAACAGTCAAAACTTGTGAAGGTTTTTGCTTGAGGGAATTAATGGTGCTTTGGATGCATTCGAAGGAAGGAATGCACAAAGACTTTCCCTTTTCGCTGTTTTCATTATTACTTTTTGTTTTTTTTACATTAAAAGTATTTTATTTTCACGCGCATCTCTAATTCCTCTGACTTTTCTTTGACAATAATTTGGTTTAACGGTAACAAATGAAGATTTGCTACATTTGTTAATCGGATTTGAACATATTAATTAGTTTACAATATCCAATTTGTATAAAATAAAATAAATAATTGGTGTTATCTGGTCGTGAGTGTTCGTATTAGTTTTTTTCGATTTCACTATAGCCAAAAATTTGTGAGATTTTATTATTATTGGTGTAGAAGCCTAGTCCATCATCTATAAAGTGTTTTTATTCATTATACGAGGCTTCTTTCATCTGCTCTCATTTTTTGACAACGAAAAGACCACCAAATTACAAATTTAATATTCTACCTCGTTTGACCAGAGCATCGATTTTGTAATTTAGCTGTATGGAAATAACCGATAAAAAACAGGAAGAAAACTGTAATCGAAATCTGCGAAACTCCTCCTCGTATGGTAAAATGTCGGCAGTATCTGCTCTCATTTAGTTCTACAGTAAATACTTTATCTCTTCTATTTCAAAACAGATTAATTTGTTTCCGGTTTGTTTTAGTTTTTTTTTTAATTTCCAGTTATATAATACTCTTTTATTTGGGCAAAATATTTCTAGAGATATGTTGGTTTTCTTCCAGCTTTTAGTTATGTTTTACGACCGTAGTATCCGAACTCGAAAGTACTAATTTGATTTATCAGATGAAAAAATAATATAATAATAATTCGAGAAATAGTTTAACCTTACGTCTACGTTAACTGTCAACACTTGTATCCATAAAAGTGAACGGCACGAAAGTTAAGTGTGGTGTCGACTTTCTAAATTCTTTTATAATTCATCATTGGTACTCGACGAACCATATTATTAGGATCTTAAACCGCCCGGTTATTGCCGTCATTGTTGTAAAATGTCAAACTAATAACTGGCCAATAAATAAACATTAAAACAGTTGTATTGATCATTTGTTGTAAAGAAAAAAATTATAAAGTTTTATATATTATTGCAACATTAAAACTCGATTTGAATTAACGTAATAGAACACAAAATTTGATTTATATCATAAAATTTAGAATTTTAGATATTAAAATAAAAAAATACTCTTATTTTATTTGCATTATAAATTTTGTGATAAAATTAATCTAATATTTATAACAACCTTTAAAATAGGTATAAATTATGTTTTGCACAACTTTTAATATTAAAATTTATATATTAACAAAAATTTGATAGAAAAAATTTAAAAAGATAAAATTTAATAAAATTATATTGGTTACAAATTCGGTTAACTATTTGATTCAGGTTTAAGCTCGACATTTCAGGTATATAGATTTAAGATCTATTTGGATATTTTATCATGTTTGGTTCGGATTTTTATTTCTCTAATTGTGTCGATTTTGGTCCGGGTTTAAAGCATCTAAAACAATATATTAGAATATCAACATATGTTTAATCCAAAAATAAAACAAATCTCGTTGGTTTTATTATAAACTTCTATATAAACACTTAAAATTAATAAAAATTTAATCAAAAGAACTCTAAAATACTAAAATTAATAAAAATTTATCGGTGCTTGTTCAGGTTTGAATTTTGTTTTATGGATACATATATCAAGCATCCATTCTCAAATTTTTTGAGTTTGGTTCACCTAATTCACTATTTTAGTTTTTTTATTTAATATCTATTTTATTTTCAGACATAATTCGCTTCAGTATAGATCGACTTTGGATTTGGATACAGATATTTTTATATAAAATTCAAAATTAAAAAGATTTAATAGATTTATAGATTTGGTTATTGATTTAGTGCATGTTCGGGTTTGGTTCAGTTTTTCAAATACCTAGATTTAGGATATATTGGGGTATATTGTCGGGTTCGGTTTCTTCAATTCTTGTAGATTTTAGTTTGGGTATCATACTTCTAAAAGCTAAAATCTAATAAAAATATATCGGATACATATTCGGTTATTGATTTCGTTCTGGTTCGGGTTTGAATTCAATGTTCTAGGTACATATATCTAGGATCCATTCTGAAATTTTGTCGAGTTTGGTTATTCTAATTCGAGATTTTGGTTCTTTTGATTTAAGATCAATTTTTGGACAATGTTTGGTTCGGTATATATCGAGTTCATATTCAAATATTTTTATATAAAAATTCAAAATTAAAAAATATTTAATATATTTATAGGTTTAGTTTTTGATTTGGTACATGTCTGGTTTTTCAAATTCCTAAATTTAAGACATATTTGAGTATTTTATCGGTTTGTTACTTTTAATTCTGATTGATTTTGGTTTAGACATCAGGTTTATAAGACGTATCTTAAAAACAATATTTGATTATAATTCTAAAATATAAGTAAATAAAATTTGATTCCAATATTAAATCATTAGTTATATCACTATACTAACAAATAAAAACTAATTTAGACAAACTAAAATAATGCAATTTGAAACAGAGAAAGCGACATTTAACTATTTCACAAGTTTATATTTGTACTACAAATTTATAAATTATTGACCACTGAGACTAATGATAGCTTTGAAGACAACTTTAGGAAGACATGTCTTTAGAAACTAATCTCCCAGATTCTTCCTTTATTTCTTCCCTTTCCTTGACGTCTTTGTGATGCTTTTAGCAAACATTTTTAGTGCTAATTGTTTATAATTTATAATATATAACTTATAGAATCACTGTTTTATGTTTACCTTTTTCTGTAACAATCATGATGCAAATTTCAGGGTTATATCTTTTTCAGATACGATAATTTGTTCACTATAAGCCTTTAACACTATTTTACTTTTAACATGCTTAAAAGTTAACACATAGATATAGTATTTTATATATTAAATTTGTAATGTTGACATCAAATCAAATAAGAAGATAAGACCATGAGTCTCATGTCACTGTTCCTTGATTTTATTTTGACTATTTGGTTACCAACGATTTCGGTTGGTAGCTAAAGTTCGTTGTGCAACGACGTCGTTTAATTTGAATCAATTACATATACTGTTCCTCCTGCTGTGATCAGGACCATCAGGTATTAAAGTCGGATTCTGATTATGAAAGCAATAGTAACATAAATTATGTAAAGACTCACCACAATAATAATATATTGAAATCAATTTCATTAAGAGTTTGTAGGATGGATTTGGTTTGGATCAGTAATGATGACTAATGGGTCGAGAGAGAGATAAAGCAAAGTATAAAAAAGCCCAAGTTCATGTAGATAAATTATATGACGAAAATAGCCCTGTTCAGTAACTAAAAAGCTTAACGAGAAAGAGACAGCTGCTTCTCCGTACCAAAGTCTGATTCACCTCTCTGTCTCTTTTTCTCTCTACACATTATTTGTTTTCTTTAAGAAAAAAAAAAGTTTAAACAGAAATTTGAGTATTTTTTCCACACTATGAAAGATTATAATAATAAATAAAAGAAAATAATAATAGGTGGCCTAGAGAGGTGAGTAGGTAAATATTAGGAGTGAGTGAGTATATAAGTAAATAAAAGTCCATAAATTTAGTTTTTGCACTGGTTTTCGAGAAGAGCCTATTACAGCTGTGAAAAATGGGTTTTAGGTTCTTGGAATTCGCTCTTTGTATTTTTCCTATATAATCATTTTACCTATAACGTTTATGTTTTTCTTAATTTAAAATGAATCTTTAATCTGTTAAATGAATCTTAATAGTTAAAAGAGTGTTTTTTCTTTAGTTATTTAAATTGGTTTCACGAAATTGCCAGTGTTGGGGAGAGTCTTGTCATTTAGCACTTTTGCTGCACATTTAACCAGACAGACACACACCATCAAGATCAATTCAAATCCATTTTTGCTAACTACTATCTCATTTCTTCTTATTTAACAGTAAATAGAAAACTTTTATATTATTGCCAAATTGAATTCTTGTTTAACACAAATTAAGATATATTAATCTTCTATTATTCGGCTTTTGCAAATTTTTTAATACAAACTGGTGTTGAATCAATACGATGTTAAAAACTATTAATTAAATATTTTGAACAAGATCTTGCAATTATTTGTAAATATTTTGTTTTTGTTCTTCGTCGAAAGGATGAATACTGGTTTAAGGTTAAAATCCTCAATTTGAAAATTGATTGTTGCCTCTTCAATAGCCATTGAAAACTGATTCAGGATTAAAATCTCCAATTTGAAGACTTATACATTAGTACATTTCATGTATGAAATAATCGTTTTGAAAAATTTCATGTAGAAATAAGTCATTTTCCCACAAACATATATATTAGGCTAATTTCATTGCCAGCTGTCACAGTTAATAGATTAAAAATGGACGATTAGACGTTGACTAATGATTTTAATAGTCAATTAAAATTATGACCAAATTTTAAAAATTTATCTATGTTTTTTGAAATTTTAAACCATAAATATATAAAAAAACCGTTACTACAAGTTCATGAAATAATTGTTTTGAAAAACTTTCACGTATAAATAAGCCATTTCCTAATTTAATATTACTAATTGTAACTTCTCAATCCTTGTAATCATAGTAAATGTATGTAAGTGAAACACTTATCTAATGACAATAATTAAAAGATACTAATAATCAACCAAAACACAGCAATTAACAGAGAAAGGAAGAGAAGAGACTCATTTAAATGAAGCAAGTGGTCACACTCTCCAGGCGCCGCTCTCTCTCTCTCTCTCTCTCTCTCTGAGAATGGTCAGTCAATTTCATCACTGAGAGCTCAAAATCGCCTGACTTTATCTCCTTCCTCACAGAAGAAGCAAGAAGCCATGGTTGGTCTTACTCAATTTTACTTTTTTAGTCCTTAAAACATGAAATTGAAACATAGGTCTTGCTTCATTTGTGGGTTTTTTCATGAAAGTTTTACTCTTTTTTTAACAGATGAATTCTGGAGAATTTCCTGCATGGCTTGAAGTTTTGTTAAAAGAGAAGTTTTTCAACGCTTGTTTGGAGCATGAAGATGTTAAGAAGAATGAGAAGAACATTTTATGTCTCGATTGTTGTCTTAGTATCTGTCCTCACTGTATCTCTTCTCATACCTCTCATCGTCTTCTTCAGGTCTCTTTCACCAAATTACACTCTCTTCTTCTTCTTCTGTTTCCTCGAGAAAAATACAAACTTTCTCTTCTTTGTTGCAGATAAGAAGATACGTGTATAGAGACGTTTTAAGAGTCGAAGATGGTTCAAAGCTAATGGATTGTTCTTTAATTCAGGTATGGTCTCAATTTATTATCTCTTAAACCATTATTGTAAACTATGGGGCCAATTTTCATGGATTCTTGTGCCCTAATTTTGTTTACAGCTGTAATTAATGACACTTTTGTTTTCTTCTTTCTTCTATGTTGTGTTCATGATGATGATAATTAAAAGCCATACACAACGAACAGTTCAAAAGTTGTGTTCATCAATGAAAGACCACAATCTCGACAGTTTCGTTGCGCCGGTAACATTTGCATCACTTGTGACCGGAGTCTTCAATCTCCTTATATCTTCTGCTCTCTCTCTTGCAAGGTCTGATTGTTTTCTCATCAATCATTCAAAATATTAAATTTGTTTCATTTCTTTATCTGGGTCGATGTTGTTTTTGGTAAAAAATCATTCTTTATGCACAAAAGTACACATAATTGTCTCAGAACAAATGGAACGTTTTTTATTTGTCTTATTCGTTTCAAATTCTTTCAATTTCAATTAAAGTTTTCTCCTTTTTCATATCACACGAATGTACGATCATATTTGTAAACGTAATTGTCTCTAAAAAAGCAAACATTTTTTGGTTTGGTTTTGTGTTTATAGATTAGTGACGTGATAATGAGACAAAGAGGACTCTCAGGGTTTCTTCGTATCTGCAACTTTCTTCATTTAACAGACGAAGGAAACACAACAACAACACCATGCTCTACTCTTGAACCCACCGGGTCAACCCGAACATCTTCCGGGTCGGGTGGTAATGGATCCGGAGGAGGAGGAGACTTGTTTTGGTGTCAGTCACTTGCTTCTACTGCAACTACTGAAATAGTTAGGAAGAAAAGAAGCAGCTTGTCGACGACTTGTAGGAGAGTCACGGTGGCGGTTTCTCCGACTAATACGGAAGCTCCGGCGAACTTTTTAAACCGGAGGAAGAATACTCCGCCGCAACGAGCTCCACTTTATTAAATAGTAAGGTTTGGGGATTTGGTTGGTTCGAACAAAGTAAGTAGAATGAAAGTTACACGTAACAAATAGTCTCTTTTATATATTTTAAGTTAAACATCTAATTATCGAATTTAGAATTTCAAGAAGAAAAGATGAAATTATGGAATTAGAATGAAAAGATCGCTTCTGATTTTGTCTGACTCGGATCTGTACCACCGACGCTTAATGGAAGAATTTGTCTTTATTTAATTTTAAAAAATTGAGTACTTTTTGTTTTGTATAATGCCAAACATATTTTCGTATAATCCGTTTTATTGCTTTCCCATTTACAAATTCTCAAACCCTTGGACCAGTATAAAATTGGACAGACAATATTAGTTAACACTAAGAGAAGAATAAATATTAGTTAACACTAAGAGAAGAATTAAGAAGAAGAACTTGATAAGAAGCTGCAGTGATGGAAGAAGAGAGGATGAAGAAGAAGAATTTTAATTCGTCAAGAGAAAAATTGATTGTAATCGAACTGTGATCTAGAGCACATATATATACATTTACCCCGTTATGGTTATATACATGAACCGAAATTACTTTAATGTCATAATCAATATTCCCTTTCAAGAAGGAGCACAAATGTTAATGAGATCCATCTTGCATAGTAACTTGTTGAATTGAGTTGGGAACAATGGCTTGGTGAAGACATCAGTCAGTTGATGCTCTGTTTTCACATGAGAGTCCGAACAAGACCTGATTCGATATGCTCACAAATGTGATGACAGTAAAGCTCGATGTATTTTGTCCGCTCATGAACAACCGGATTGTTAGCGATGTGAATCGCATCAATATTATCACAATACAACATTGAAGCTTCACATAGAGGTACCCAAAGATCAAGCAGAAGGCGTCGCAGCCATAACATCTCACGAACAACAAGTGACATGGAGCGATACTCCGCCTCTGCAGAACAAAGGAAATAATGCTTTGTATTTTCGATTTCCAAAGACCAAGGAAGTGCCAACAAACATGCAATATCCTGAAGTAGAGCGTCGAGTGTCAGGACACGAAGCCCAGTCTGAGTCTGCAAAACCAAAGAGCTTTAAGTATGTAGTAGCAGAGTAAAAGAGACCTTGTCCAATTGTCCCTTTCAAATATTTGATGACACGATGAACAACATGTAAATGGGGCATACGAGGAGAAGATGTGAACTGACATAGCTTGTGAACAGCATAGGTGATATCAGGCCTGGAGAGTTTCAAATTTGGTTCCATAGGAACAGAGGATGCTTTACAGCCGAGTAAACCAGTCTCGTTTAGGAGCTCAAGAACATATTTTCGTTGACAAAGAGCAATCCCAGTAGAGTTACATGCCACCTCAAGTCCAAGAAAAAACTTAAGAGGACATAGATCACGTAATTTGAAAGTATAGTGCAACGCAACCTTCAACAAGGTTGTGGCATGATCACAACTACTAGCTATGATTATGTCATTGACATATACCAACACAACCATATAAATGTCACCAACATGTTTAATAAACAATGTATTATCACCTTATGATTTTCGAAATCCCAACTATGTCTTCCCTCAAGTCCCCATTAAGGAAAACATTTGAGATATTAAGCTGTGTGAGAGACCAACCTTTAACAGCAGCCACTACAATAAAAAGTTTCACTCTGGCAAGTTTGGCGACTGGGGAAAATGTATCTACAAAGTCAAGTCCCTCCTTTTGTGTATAACCCTTAGCCACGAGACGAGCTTTGTACCTCTCTAAACTACCATCTGCATTCAATTTCACCTTATATACCCATTCACAGCCAACTGAATGTTTACCTGATGGTAAAGAACATATCTCCCAAGTACAATTATCTTCAAGAGCTTATAATTCAACATCCATAGCAATGCACCATTCTTTGATTGTTTTAGCAGCCGCATATGTATGTGGTTTTGAAACTGTATTCACTGCATTGATGAAGATCCTATAAGGATCAAATAAAGCTGAATAGGACAAAACATCACAAAAAGGATGTGCATAGAAGCACTAACAGTGTTACAATCATAATCTTGAAGATATACTGAGACTTCGAGACCTGCTAAGAAGAAGACATGTTGACGGGAGGAGATTGAGATGAAGCAGCAAAATGTTGAGAATGTATCTAAGGGAAGAACTCTGATCTTCAAACAGACTGTGACTCATTTTGACGAAATGGAAACAAGTCTTCATATAGTATCACATTCTTAGAGATAAAGATGACATTATTTTCAAGATCAAGCAACTTGTACCCTTTATATCCAGATGGATATCCAAGGAAAACACATGCTCGAGATCGTTCTTGAAACTTATGACGTCCCTTTGGAGATGTTGATGCATAGCATAAGCAGCCAAAAGTCCTTAAATCGCCATAAGCAGGTAAGGTTTTCAACAACATTTCATAAGGAGTCTTATTAGAAAGAACCTGTGAAGGAGTTCTGTTAATGAGAAACATAGCACTGAGGACACAATCTCCCCAGAAGGATAGAGGCACTTGAGATTGAAAGAGAAGAGATCTAGCAACATTGAGAATATGTTGGTGTTTCCTTTATACAACAGAGTTCTGCTCAGGAGTCTCAGGGCAAAAATGATAGGCAACAATACCTTTCTCTTTGTACAACGCCTCAAATTTTAATTCGGGTGCATTTTCTGACCTTACTGCTTTAATTGTACCATCAAACTGTGTTGTAACCATTTTAAGGATGTCAGGAAAAATGGTGTGAACATAACTTTTTAATCAAAGAAGATACACCCAAGTGACACGCGTGTGATCATCAACTATGGTTAGGAAGTATTTATAACCTTCTTGTGTGCATTCTGAAAAGGGTCCCCAAACATCAATGTGGAGTCAATCAAATGGTTGTGAACATCTGTTTTGACGGATTGGATATGAAATTTTCTTTTGCTTTGCTTATTGAGAAATTTCACAATGTACTAATCCCTTATTCTTGTGTTTTGAGAAACCAAGTACATTAGTAAGTGTGTATAATCTTGTAAAAGAAGCATGACCAAGTTTGTGATGCCAAACACGTGCATCAATCACATAATTAGCAACTATAGAAGAAGACAAAGAACTATTATCCTCTGCCGCATCCAAGATATATAGCTTTCCCAGCTTATTACCTCTTCCAATCACCAACCCCTTGATGTCATATATCACACAACAACCAGAATCAAACATGACTTTAGACCTCAAATCCTCTGTCAGACAACTCACACAAATGAGGTTCAAACAAAATTCTGGAATGTAGAAAACATTCTCCAACAGAATTGTGTCAGTAAGAGCAACCTTCCAACTCCACTTACTCAAATGGTTGTTCCATTAGGTAAGTTGACATAGTGTCTCACGGATATATCAAGATCCACAAAAGAATCCTTTGTATAAGAGACATGGTGTGTTGCATCAGAATCTATAATCCAAGTTTTCACTTTACTAACACATTCAGTAGCAGCCAAAATGCCAATGAAACAATATGTGGTTTTAGAGAAAGATATACCAGATTGGTCTGTGTCTGAGGAGATAGTTCCAGCGGAGTGATTCTGAAGCTAACAACTAAAATAGGCAATGAAGCCTTGTATTTGATCCTTGTTTAGATTTCCAACAAGGCTATGAAAACCTGTAGAAGATTTTCCATAGTAGGAGACACTTGTGCAGCAATAGATGAGTTTCCAGATTGAGAATTTGATCCTTTTTCTTTCTTGTACCTGACAGGATAACCATGTAGTTTATAACATTTTATTAACAACATGTCTTGAATATCCACTGTGAGAACAAATTGGTTTCTTCTTCTGATGTCTATTTTGAACCGCATTCACATTGAGTTGTTCACTAGTCTCATTAACATGGAAGACAGAAGGAGCAGTAATTGTGCTAAATTGCCTTTGACTATCATCGTGATCTAACATATTGTAGATCCCTTCTATATTAGGCAATGGCTTCTTCATAATTATTTGACCTCGAATGATGGAATACTTCTCATTCAATCTAGCCAAATTTTTTATGATTCTACCTCTTTCAACCTTAAGTTTTGCAGCTGTTTGTCACAGTTAAACACACCACAACAGGCTCATGGTTCACTTACTTCAGCACCATCAAGATTGTTCCATAGAGTCTTCAACTGCGTATAATAACCAGAAAGATCCATGGAACCCTGACGCAGATCCTGTATCTCTTAAATGAGCTGAAATGTTCATGGTAAGTTCGTCATGTGAAAACAATTGTGCAAATCATTCAAAATCTCAGTAGCATCATCAAAAGACAGTATATTACCATATATTTGCTTAGAAACTGAGTTCACCAACCAGGATGTGACCATACGGTTGCATCGAGACCAGATTTGTGAGAGATTGTTACCTTCTTTAGGACGAGTTAAAGACCCATCGATGAATGCGATTTTGTTTTTTGCATCAAGAGCTATCTTTATCGCAGAACTCCACTGATTATAGTTTGATCCATCTAACTCCACAAAGACGATTAACATCCCTGGATGATCAGCGCTATGAAGGAACAATGGTGAGTGCGTATTATCCGGATTCATCAACAGAGGGGAGAGAATCTGAGGTTCAGGAACTGAGCTCAAGCTTCCAGCATGTGTAGATCTTCCTGTTCGACGATTACTGCAACGAACATTAGTTATCACCATCTTCGATTGTTGCTGAAATTAAGCTCAATCGAAAAGAAATTACAGAGTTAATGAGTAGTTTAGCGCTCTGGTACCATATTAGTTAACAATAAGAGAAGAATTAAGAAGAATAACTTGATGTGAAGTTGCAATGGTGGAAGAAAAGGGGATGAAGAAGAAGAATATTTATTCGTCAAGAGAAAAATTGATCGTAACAGAAATGTGATTTACAGCACATGTATATACACTTAACCGGTTATGGTTATGTACATGAGCCGAAATTAATTTAATGTCATAGCCAATAGAAAATTTGATAAAATAATAATATTTTTAAAAAAACATATGTTAGAATATAGTTCTAATAATATCATAAATTTTAGTCATATATATTTAGGATAAGTTTGCTTGCTTCTTTTTTAAATTAAATTTTAGTAAAACTATATCTAATATTTTATTTTGTATCAAAATTATTTAGTGTTGTTTTATCAATATGCATTCAAAATTAGTGAAGAATTCAAAATATAATAATTATGCATTTATATGTAAGTTTAATTTAGATGTTGAAAACAAGTAGAAATATTGGAAATCATATCTAAATTTTTCTTATAGAGGTTACTGTATATATAAATGAGTCTGTATATAAGGGCATCTCCAAAATACACTATATAATTTTAAATACAGAGTTTTTTGTTCTCCAAAAATAAACTTTAAAAATTTAAATTTGAATTTTTGGGTAGTAAAACTTCAAATATAGAGTGTCACTACTCAAAACTTCAAATTTGAAGTTTCATCTTTTTATTTGCATTTTGGTCCTTACAATTATATATTTTATTTATAATTCTTAAATATTTTCTCATTTCTCATTTTAATTTTTTAAAATTTTTATATCTCGTAAATCTTTAAATTTATTTCTATAAATTTAAGTTTTACACATAAAATAAAATTAAAACAAGACTTATATTATTTTAAAAGTAGAATTAGACAACAAGAATATAACAAAACAAACTTAATAAAAAAACATTTTAGAAAGGTACATGAAGATTACAACAACACTAGTAATCTGGTAAATTTGCTCCGGAAACTCCAAAATTTTCAAAATATTGTCCAAACAAATTTTGTGTAACCGAAGGTGGTTGTTGTTGTTGTTCTTGACGTCTTTTTGTACAATTCTTTCTTGTTCAGAACGAATGTACTCACAAGTATTAATATCACCAATAGAAGCTAAGTCTTTTACCAATGTTTTATTTTCTTCTTTTATTTCTTTAAAGCTAACTTTTTTGTTTCATTTTGCATTCGCAATTCAATCATCTCATGACATTTTCCTCTGCTTGTTGAACTTTTTTTTAAAAGATTAAGGATTTGTTCATTTGATGATATCAAAGTATCATGTTTAATGCATAATAAAAATTAATATTTTCAAAAAAAAATTCTATCATTTTCAAGATTCAAATATTGGTAAGATAATGAGGTTTAATGCATGATAAACTTAATATTTTCAAAATTTGCTTATATCATTTTCAAGATTTAAATATTGGTAAGATATTAAAGTTTAATGCATAATAAAAATTAATATTTTCCAAAAAAAATTCTATCATTTTCAAGATTCAAATATTGGTAAGATAATAAAGTTTAATGCATGATAAAATTAATATTTTCGAAATTTATTTATATCATTTTCAAGGTTCAAATATTGATAAGATAATATAGTATAATGCATGATAAAAATTAATATTTTTGAAAAAAAAATCTATCATTTTCAAGATTCAAATATTGGTAAGATAATAAGGTTTAATGCATGATAAAATTAAAATTTTCAAATTTTGTTTATAAGCAAAAAAAATATTAATATGTTGATGTGTGCTTATAAATAGACATGAATTATAGCAAGTATCACATCACCAAAACTTACTGAAAAATAAATTTTAATATTGGAGATTCTTCTTCTTTTGTAAACTCTTCTTCTTCTTCTTCTCCCTCTTCCTCTTTTGAGTCATCTAAAATTGATGAATGGCTAAAAGATGACAATGCAGCAAGGGAGATTGAAGAAAAAATTGCAATCAATTTGTTAGCTAAAAAGAACTTTCTACTTCACCAGGTCACCCAACAAAGCAATCACATAAGCCATCATGGGTATATTCATGGTCATGCAGTTATACATCGTGATTGAGAATTGCTCACTCTAATTTGTATAATGATTATTTTTCTAATAAGGTGTATGGCGAAGGACAGTTCCATCGTCGGTTTCGAATGTCACGAGAGTTATTTCTTCGCATTGTCGATGCTGTTACGCAACATGACAACTACTTCCAACAAAGACGTATTGCATCTGGTAAGATGGGTTTATCAACTTTGCAAAAAGTTACTGCTGTAATTCGAATTTTGGCGTACGGTGTGCCTGTTGACGCTACAGAGATTACATCAAAATAGGAGAGTCTACAACCATTGAATGCATGAAGATATTTTGCCGAGCAATTGTGGAAGTGTTTTCAGAGTGGTATCTCAGATCACCGACATCAAAAGACGTTGCGAGGCTTCTCAGTATTGGCCAACAACGTGGATTTCCTGGAATGTTGGGTAGTCTGGATTGCATGCATTGGAAGTGGAAAAATTGTCCAACTGCATGGGCAGGACAATTTTCCGGCCGTAGCGGATCACCCACTATCATTCTCGAAGCGGTTGCAGATTATGACTTATGGATATGGCATGCCTATTTTGGTATGCTTGGCAGCAACAATGACATTAATGTTTTGAAGTCATTCAATTTATTTTCAAAACTTGCTCAAGGTATCGCTCCTCCAGCTAATTACGTTATTCAAGGAAATGAATTTGATGGGTTATTATTTAGCTGATGGAATTTATCCAAAATGGTCAACTCTTGTTCAAACAATAAGCAATCCCCAAGGTCCATAGAAAAAATTGTTTGCAGCAAAACAAGAAGCATGTCGAAAAGATGTTGAACGTGCATTTAGAGTCTTGCAGTCGAAGTTTGCTATCATAACAGGATCATCTCGTTACTGGAAGAAGGAGGTTTTGCATGATATAATGACGTCATGCATTATAATGCATAACATGATAATTGAAGATGAATGTGATATCAATGCACTGATAAAAGATACAAGATCAGTGGCAAAAGCAACAGTTGAAATGGCGGAAAATGAAGATTTCCATTTTCAACAATTTTTATCTCGTAATCTACAAATTAAAAATAGAGTCATTTCTTATTTCGAAATGCACTAGTTGATCAAATATGAGAGCATTATAGAAATAATTTTATGCAATAATATGGTATTTTTTGTAATGTAATATTTAATTATGTATTTTTATTTCCAGTTTTATATTTTAATTTAAGTTTTTATTAATTAATATTGTTGTAATATTTTCATATATGTGTTAGTTATTTATTAAAAGTTTTATGAATTTATATTAGTAGTAACAAATATAAGTATCATTGTGTAAAATACAAATAGTTTTAAAGTAAGTTTTGAAGTTTTATTTTTAGAGAGAAACCCTTTGAAACTTCAAATATAGAGTTTGGAAAACTTTAAAATAGAAAGTATTTTTGGAGATTTTCTAAAGTGCATTTTGATTACTATTGAGGTGACTTTAATTTATTATTTACAGCGACGAAGTAAATATATCTGGGTTAATAGTTTTTGGTCATTAAATGCAAAAGACCGACCATATCTTTTTTTTGGTTGAGTTAAATAATATGTTCGAAAAGAAAAGTAAAAATGGTGATGGAGAACTCTACAGCTCTAAATGAGGACTGCAGAGAATTAATGATTTTTTTTCTTGTAAATATAAAATATTTTGGTAAACAATTACTATTATACATAAGTTAGTTGGTAATAAATGTGAAAAAATGCATGGGAAAAGATTTGTAGTATGTGTTTTGTCATTATGTATAATGTATTTTGTGTTTATGCACAAACGAAAACGAGACTAAAATTGGCTAATTGGTTAAAAAGAAGAAAGAAGACAAAGGAGATTGAGACAGACATTATGGATAAACGTGAAATTGTGAATGTTTTCTGAGGCAAAATAGTCTCATTTTCTCCTGTTTTCATGGACCACTATTCTTCTTCTTCTTCCCCATTTCTTTGTTCCTCTTGTTTTGCTTTTATGACTTATGAATAATTTAGATTTGTTTTCTTCTTCTCTTTGGTATAACTTTCGCCACATTGACTTGGTAGGTCCATCACATCATGAACTTACGTTTTTTTTCTTCTAAAAAGTAATTAAAGTTAGAATAAATTACATTGATATTATAATCGGTTAAATATCCACATTTACAATGTTCTCCTCAAATATAATTCAATTTAATGTTGTAATATCACATAATTTATCGACTTTCATCATGCAATTGTTTTGAAAAATTTAACATTATATTGACAGAGAGTTTGGATGTAGAAAGACTCGTTAATGGTATTTTTGTATACTAATTTTTAAGAAAATAAGTAAAAAACGGAAACCGAGTTTTGCTACTTTGTAGGTTTGAATGGGACAGGCCAATTCTGCACTGGAACTTGAACCAGATTGCTTAGAGAAATTACTTTTATAATATAATAAAAATAACGGAAATCGAGTTTTTCTACTTTCGTGTAAATTATGAGAAATTGCTTATACTATTTGTCACATTATAAATTCGTGCTGTCAAATACGTCATAGTCGAAAATTGCCACTTACTTGGGAAAATAATGAACAAGATTTGAAGCAAATGAGTTTCTAATGTGGCTTCATAAGAATGATGACACGGTTTTGACCAATGCGAGTCTCACTAATTCGACCAGGTGACGAAGAACCTATAGAAAGACATCAAAAGACGACAATGATTATGTGTTTCTGGTTATGAATGTTCTCTAATTCTGGTCAAGAGTTAAGGAAGCATGGAAAACTTTGTCTATATTAGTACACTTACTGTAAGTATTGCTTTTCCTGTGTTGTCTAGTTTCAAATTTGGTCCTTTCATGTCAGTTTCAAGGAAGAAATATTTGCCCTTTATTGCTTGTGCTGTTACAATATCTCGTAATTTCTGCATATAAGAGTTTTTGAGATAATGTTTCTGAGACCTTTACTGTAAAAGAAAATGTTATTGATCATGTAGACAGTGTGGTAGATGAAGTTATAGTAGCTTACCAATGCTTTCTCCCAGAGGTTTTCCGCCAGCTTTGGCAATATATCAAATCACAGTCAGTAAACTTGTAGCATATAAATCATATATGCAAGCCGAGAAAAGAGTGTAAAAGATGTAATATACCTTCTGTTTCGGGGCTGCAATAAGATGAGCATTTGCTTCAGCATATGCAGCCATGTCATTGATAGCCGCATTCACTTTCTCAAGGGTGAGTCTTCCTCTCATGTATCTTTTTCGGAAATATGTTAGAAACCGATATGCGTTTTGCGGAGGAAGAAAAGTGAAAATGTACTTACGATGAGAGGGAATTGAGTTCCTCAACAGTTATGTACCAAAGTGGAGGAGACCCTCGACCCTTCTTCTCCTGGAAATGAAATCCAAACTTTTAACCATAGACAGAGATAATAGAATGCAACGCTAACTACTTTCTATCAACTATAGTCATTGAGTCTTACAGGGAATAAAGTCTCTTTGGAGAAGAGAAAGTACTGTGTATGCAAGTTCTACCTTAGGTAAAACAGCTGCTTCTTCATCAGATTTCAAAGAACTGAGAGCAGAATTTTGTTTGTGCTGCTTGACATTTTCTTGGAGTAAACTGGAATCAAAAACCCACTAATCTCAATCCAAATATAGATTAAACAAACAAATTTTAGGCTATATCAAGATGACAAAAAGAAAAAGGTACTCGATGATTATACCATCTATTAATATCTGAATTCATCATTGTAGTCTTGTAAGGAAAATGGGACGGTGCATAGACAGACATCTTCTGCAATTTCTCTTGTTGTTTGAGTGATGCCTCAATAAGTTTCTACAAGCAACAATAATTCACAAATTCAAGAACATGCCGTTTAATATTCGAAAAACAAAACACAAAAGCAAGGTCCTGAGTATAACCCTAAACTACTCAGAGCTGAAATTACTCTAATCAATTACTCAAATCAAACAAATCATCTTACAGCTATCTACCGTTTCAATAATTTGAATGTTGAATCTAGAGTTTATAATTCAAAACTGTGTTGCAGATGTACTCTGGCTTTCGGAATAGCTTCGGTCTCTTCACGCAACCGGTTCTTGATCGACTGAACCTGAAGCTCCATGGAACTCACCGACGTGTCGATTGCTGATAAATCAGGGATGCTACTCGCCGGATACACTGCAGGAAATTGAAACTAAGATTACGTAATCAAATGGATGATCTAACACCTCATTGAGTTTGAGTGTTTGAACTTGACTCACTGTTCCTGGCGATGACGAGTTCCTGCAACACGCCGATTCGTTTGTGGAGCGAAGCTATCAACAAATCTAGAGAAGATCCAGCTTGATTTCCCTCCATTCTTCACAATATTGAAACCAAAATTTGTTGGAATTAAGATTTTAAAAGATTTTGAGAGATTTTATTAAGTGAGTTTTATTATAGTTGCTATAATTTAGTTATTTTAAATTTTTTTGTAAAAGTAAATAATATGGTGATTTTAGGAGATTAATTGTAAAATTTAAAGGAATTTTGATGAAATTATAAAAGTATTGCATTTTAAATGAATTTGCGTGGTCAAAAGATGCCGAAAGGAAATTTCACATTGGAGACATATTAATGTCCAATCTGGCCAACAAAAAATATTAGATTTGAGAAGATTAGTCGACGACTGTGTCAATGAATCTATACCGGATCCACAGAAAATGGAAGAGGCTACTGGTCAATTGAAAGAGGCATATTTGGAAGAGGAAATGTATTGGAAACAGAAAAGTAGAATTCAATGGCTTCAGGAAGGCGATGAGAATACAAAATTTTTCCATGCTAGAGTCAAACAAAGACGAGTGCAAAACCGAATCTCAGGTTTAATTACTAGGAATGACACATGGGTGGTCAAAGAGGTGGACATAGTTAAAGAAGCATTTGACTACTTCACTCATCTATTTTCCACGAGTGGTGGGCATCTGGGTCTGATTACGGATTTAGATGCAAAAATAACGGAATTAGACAATCAGATTCTGATACGTCCAGTGGATGAGGTGGAAGTTAAACATGCTATTTTCTTGATGAGTCTAGACAAAACGTCGGGACCGGATGGCTTGACGGCTCAATTTTATCAGTTTTCTTGGGACATTGTTAAAACTGATTTAGTGAGAATGATCAATAGATTTTTGGAACGAGGTTATTTCGAGAAAGCTTTGAATAAGACGAATATTTGCCTTATTCCAAAGACGCCACATCCAACTAGAATGACTGAATTCAGACCAATGAGTCTATGTAATATTAGTTACAAGATTATTTCTAAAGTTTTATGTCTGAGAATGAAAAGAGTGTTACCCAAATTAGTATCGAAGATGCAATCGGCGTTTGTTGCTGGGCGACTAATTTCCGACAACATTTTGATTGCTCAGGAGATGGTGCATGCTCTCATGACAAATAGTACTGTGAGGGATACTTTTATGGCCATAAAGACTGACATGAGTAAGGCGTATGACAGAGTGGAATGAAATTTCATACAATCTCTGCTGATAAGATTAGGTTTTTGTGAGAAATGGGTTAGATGCATTATGTGGTGTATATCTAGTGTTGAATACTCTATCTTGGTAAATGGGGCTCCCGGGGGTAGAATTGTACCAAAGAGGGGGTTAAGACCAGGTGACCCTCTTTCACCATATTTGTTTATATTGTGTACAGAGGTACTTATTGCCAAAATAAATAAAGCTGTTGAACAAAGTCTCTTAACGGGTATTAGGATAGCACAGGACAGTCCAGCAGTGTCCCATTTATTATTTGCAGATGATACACTATTTTTCTGTAAAGCTACTGTAGGGGAGGCCAGAATGATACTTCGCATTCTCAATGAATATGAAGCGGTTTCGGGGCAGAAGATTAACTTTGATAAGTCCTCGATTCAATTTGGACACAAAGTAGTTCATGCGAACATAGAAGTTATTCGGACTACTGTGGGAATACAACACACGGGAGGGCTAGGATCATACCTAGGACTACCGGAGAGTCTGAGTGGATCAAAAGCCCAAATTTTTGCTTATTTTGCGGAGAGATTGGAAGCCCGGATAGCTAATTGGACGACACAATTTCTATCGCGAGCGGGCAAGGAGATTTTGATTAAGTCGATACTCACTGCATTGCCAACATATGCGATGAGTTGTTACAAGCTCCCCAAAGTACTACTTCAGAGAGTGCAGGCTGCTATTGCACGATTTTGGTGGGCAAATTCGCCTACATCAGGTGGAATACATTGGAGAAAATGGGAGGATTTGTGCCGACCTAAACCAGAAGGTGGTTTGGGTTTTCGTAGACTAGAAGAATTTAATATGGCGCTATTGGCAAAGCAATTTTGGATACTTCTAGAGTTCCCAAATACACTTTTGTCTAGAGTAATGAAAGGTAAATACTACAAAGGAAAGTGCATACTGGATGCCCAACAACAAGGTGGATCCTCGTATGGTTGGCGGAGCATTATGGCTAGTAAAACTTTAGTCAATAGAGGTATTATTAGGAGAATTGGGGATGGCAGCACGACTAGGGTATTGATAGACTCATGGATTCCGGATGTGTATCCTCGTCCAGCTGTAAGCTCGGATTTACATGTTTTTCCAGATATAACAGTCGATCAGTTTATCAATCGTAATACGGGCCAGTGGAAGGAGATTTTAGTCTGTCTGTATTTTGAGCCTAGAGATACTCAACTAATTTTGGCTATACATATCCCTAAAGTGGATGGTGTAGATAAGTGGGGGTGGTATTTTACTAAGATTGGCCGGTATACGGTTCGGTCAGGATATGCACTATGTGGAGGGGTTCCAAGGGAGAACCAGCTACATATGGGGCCTTTGCTGGATTCTTTCTTTCTGAAAAATTGAAAGTTAAATTGCCCAAAAAAAATTAAACATTTTATATGGCAGATTTTGACAGGCAGTATAGCTGTTTTACAGAATCTGACCAGACGTAGCTTAGGAGGGGACCCAAGATGTCCGAGATGTGCGGCAGACCATTAGTCGATGATGCATGTGTTTTTTGACTGTCCACCAGCCCGCCAGGTATGGGCATTATCCCCAATTCCTTCGACACCGGGAGTGTTTCCGAGGGATTCTATGTGGTATAATTTGGATCTTGTTCTCGCGAAGTTCACAACAACTGGAGGGGGAAGCTTTTCCTTGGATTATATGGCAGATATGGAAAGCACGTAATGTTTTTTGTTTTTCGAATAGTGATGTTGACCATTGATTAGTATTACGAAGGGCGCTCCTGGATCATGAGGAGTGGTCTAGGGTCCGAAAAACAAGTGAGATCCTGATAGACTCGTCGAGGTCTATGACCGATACTTGCAAGTCGAATTCGATTTTCCCTACCACAGCTAATCAGTCGTTCACCGGGTATAAGTGTTATGTGGACCCCTCCTGGAAAGCAGCCGACCCATTCTTGGGTTTTGGTTGGATAGCATTTCCAGATTCAGTGGAGGAGGAATTGGCGGGATCTGAGAGAGGACACTGGTGCCTTTTGCCGTTACATGCAGAGTTAGAAGCGGTCATTCGGGCTTTGGAGGCGTTAGTGAAGAGGCGGGTGATGGTGGTTGAGGTCTCGACTGATTGCAAATCGGTGTGGCATATTTTTCAGCATCCAAAGGACTGGCCGACTTTTGAGACGTATCAGGAGGATTATACTCAACTGCAATCGCTCTTCAGAAGCTGCACTCTATCAGTTATCCCGAGATTGCTGAATTACAAGGCAGATGGGTTAGCTGGGGCATGTCGGGAAGGTCTGTAACAAAGCCGAGAATGTAGGACCGGAGTTATAATGTTCTTTATATTGTCATATTTTGTCATTGGAAAAAAAAAAGAATTTGCGTGGACAAGTTTTAGAATAGCGAAATTCTCTTTCTCGCCAAGACCTAGCTGCCTCTTGTGTTCTTCTTTGATTTGCTGCGGTGGTGAACAGTGGTTGGTGGTTTCGCCAACATCGACACCATCCACTTCCTTCACTGTATAATTTATGTTTTCCGGTTGCTCTTCCTTCCTTTTAATTTTTTTTGTTGTAGCGCGTTTAGATCCTTTTATGCCCGAACTTAATGTGGTGGTTTCCGATAACGGTTTTGGTTAATGGTAGTTTCTCTACTCGTGCCGGAGGTGGGAAAATGCATATATGTCCTTATCTGGTGGTTTAAGTCGGGTTGGTAGTGAAGAATATAGTCTTAAAGTTTAGGACAATCAGTTGCTGGTCTTTGTGTTTGATTTATCTGTTTCTAAAATTGAATAAGTCATGAGCTAAGTGGCAGTCACTACGTATTAGTTAGTTGCTAAAATTTTGTTTGTTTCAGTTGTAAGTTGAGTCACGATTTATAGTCGATTGTTTTCATTTTTATTCAATAGAAGAGTATTCAGTTCAAGTTCTTCTATCAGGTTTTAGAGAAAAACAACATTTGGTATTAGAGCTTGATACCCAAGTTCGATGGTGACTATGAGCATTGGGCAATGCTTATAGAGAACCTAATTCGTTTAAATGAATGGTGGGATCTTATAGAAAATGGAATCCTGAGTTAAGAGAGAGGAACAATTCTCTCAGGAGCCCAGAGAACCGAGCTGCTAGAGAAAGTGGCGGAGAAGACGATGATAGATCACAAGGTCAAAAATTACCTATTTGCGTCAATCGACAAAACGACCCTCAAAACGATTCTCAAGGAGACATCGAAGGAGATTAGGAGTCGATGAAAAAGAAATTTCAAGGCAACGACATAGTACAAAGTGCGCAATTGCAGCGGCAAAGGCGCAATTTTGAGATTCTTGATATGAGAACAGGAGAATCGGTGGCAGGGTACTTCTCGCGGGTTATGGAGGTCGCAAACGATATGCGAAACCTTGGGGAAAACATGTCGGACTCCAAGATTGTGGAGAAGATACTCAGGACACTCACAGAGAAGTACGCATACATAGTATGCGCGATTGAGAGTCGAAAGATATTTAATAAATGACAGTAGATGGGCTGCAGAGCTCTCTGATAGTTCACGAACAGAACATGACCAGATACGACGACGATGAAAAAGCTATAAAGGTAGAAGGGCAATGGAAACCTAGTGCCGTGGAAGAGGAGGATCTCCTAACAGAGGATCTACTAGCAAAGGAAGAGTTCACGGCGGAAATCAAGGAAGAGGCTGTGGCAGCTACAACAAAGAGGACATTGAATGTTTCAAATGCCACAAATTAGGACATTACAGATCGGAATTTCCAGATTGGGAGAGATAAGCAAACTATGCGGAGATGGAAGAGGATCTTCTCTTGATGGCACACATTGAAGAAATGAAAACCAAGGAAGAACATGTTTGGTTTCTTGACTCAGGGTGTAGTAATCACATGTGTGGTGCTAAGGAATGGTTTATAGACTTGGATGACACAGTCAATAGGAATGTGAAGTTAGGTGATGATAGGAGAATGTTGGTGAATGGTAAAAGAAAACTAAGACTGGAAATTAATGGAAGAATCCAATGTATTACGGATGTGTATTATGTACAAGGTCTGAAGAACAATCTTCTCAGTATGGGACAACTTCAAGAGAAATGACTGAGGATAATTATCGAGAATGGAGAGTGTGAGGTGTGGCACAAACAGGAAAATAAGCTAATAATGCACTCAAAGATGTCGAAAAACAGAATGTTCATCGTTCTGGCTACTGTAAGAAAAACTAAAGTGGAAGAAGGATTGTGTCTTTCAGGTTATGGAAAGAACGAATGAGCTATGTCACAGGAGATATGGTCACCTCAACAACAAAGGACTAAGGTCCCTGACTGAAAAAGAAATGGTCATTGGAATGTTGAAGCTGAGCCGAGAAGTGGAAGAAGTCATATGTGATATCTACATGAGAGGCAAACAAAACAAAGAGAGTATTCCGAAGAGAAGTGAGTGGAAATCATCTCGATGTCTTCAGCTGGTTCACAGTGACATCTGTGGACCTATTACTCCAATATCAGAGAGTGGGAAAAAGTACATAATCAATTTTATTGATGATTACATCAGGATGTGTTGGACATATTTTCTGACTCAAAAATCTGAAGCACTTATTACCTTCAAGGAGTTCAAGACTGCATCTGAGAGAGAAAAAAGACAGCTGCTACTGTGTCTACGTTCTGATAGAGGATATGAGTACAATTCAGAGAATTTGATGGCTTATGCAGAGATAATTGAATCAAACGCCAACTTACAGCCGCGTATACACCTCAACAGAATAGGATCGCAGAGAGAAAGAATAGGACAGTAATGAACATGACAAGGTGCATGCTGCTAGAGATGAATGTGCTAAGACGGTTCTGGCCAAAGGTGGTTCAATATGCCGTCTACATATAGAATAGAAGTCCTTCACAAGCGCTGGAAAATGTCACACCAGAAGAAAAGTGGAGCAATCAAAAACCGTCTGTAGAGCATCTAAATGTATTTGGAAGTGTCACATATGCATTGATTCCATATGAAAGAAGGATTAAACTTGATGAGAAGAGCATCAAGTGTGTGTTGTTTGGTGTCAGCAAGGAATCAAAGGCATATCGCATATACAATCCCGAGACAAAGAGAATTGTGATCAGCCGTGATGTTCATGTGGATGAAAAAACAAGCTGGGATTGGGACAATGCAGAAGAAGAGAAAGAACTATTGTGGGATGGATTAGAAGAAGAAATCAAAAAAAATATAGCTGCTGCAGCACCTTAGAATGAAACCACAGAAAGAGAAGAGACACAAACGGAAGGAGTTGATGTAACAGAGGAAGAAGAGGGTGTAACTGCAGCAAGTACAAATGCAGCAACTCAAGCGCATGGGAGAGAAATTGCAAGAAGACAGATCAGAAGACCAACGTGGTTTAAAGACTTTGACACTGGAGATTCTGGTTTTTTGGTCAAAGAAGATCAAGGAGAAATATATGCGATGTTCATATCCATGGATAATCCAAAAACCTTTGAAGAAGCAGAGAAACTTGAAGTGTGGAGAACGGCTATGGAGAAAGAGATTGCGTCCATTGAGGAGAATAAGACTTGGGAACTAGTCGACCTGCCAGAAGGGATAAAGGTGATTGGTGTTAAATGGGTATTCAAGACAAAATTCAATGAGAATGGAGAAGTGGAAAAATTCAAGGCACGGCTAGTTGCAAAGGGTTATCATCAGAAACATGGAGTACACTTTCATGAAGTATTTGCCCCAGTGGCAAGATGGGATACTATAACAATCATTCTCAGAACAGCAGCTGAAAAAGGATGGAACGTATTTCAATTAGATGTCAAAAGCGCGTTGTTGCACGGGGAACTGATGGAAGAGGTGTATGTGGAGCAGCCTAAAGGATTCATGATCAGAGGTGAAGAAGAGAAAGTTTACAAACTGAAGAAGGCGTTGTATGGGCTGAAACAAGCTCCTAGAGCATGGTACAGTCGGATTGAAGGGTTCTTTGTGATGCAAGGGTTCAAAAAGTGTTACTGCGAACACACATTGTTCGTAAAAAATGAGAAAGACAGCTGCTTGATAGTAAGTTTGTACGTCGACGATCTGATTTACACAAGGAATTCAACTGAGTTGTTGCAAAGGTTTAAAGAATCGATGATGAATGAATTTTCCACGACAGATTTGGGAAAATGAGATATTTCTTAGGAGTGGAAGTAACACAAGATGAGAAGGGTATTTTCATATGTCAGAAGAAATATGATGAAGAGATCTTGGAGAGGTATGGCATGGGAGAATGTAACTCGGTAAGAAATCATATGGTTCCAGGAAACAGATTGACGATTGCAGGGGCTAGAGAGAAGGTGAATCCGACAACCTTCAAGCAACTTGTGGGAAGCTTGAGATACTTAACTGCCACAAGACCAGATATAATCTACTCAGTCAATCTTGTGAGTAGGTACATGGAGAGTCCAACCGAGCAACACATGACAACATCAAAAATGATATTGAGGTATATTCAAGGAACTCGTGACTTTGGGATTCAATACAAGTTCGGAGGAAAGCAGAGGGTAGTTGGATATGTACATAGTGACTATGCTGGGGATATTGATGACTGTAAGATCACTTCGGGTACATCTTTCTCTTGGGAGGAGCAGCAGTATCGTGGGTCTCGAAGAAGCAACCGATAGTAACATTGTCTTCCACTGAAGCAGAGTTTGTATCTGCGGCTTTTGAGGCTTGTCCAGCAGTGTGGATCAGAAATGTTATGGAAGAGACTGGATTCAAGCAAGAAGAAGGCACAACTCTACTCTGTGATAATAGTTCGACCATTAAGCTATCAAGGAATCCAGTGATGCATGGTAGAAGTAAACATATACATGTTCGATTTCATTATCTAAGAGAGTTAGTTAATGAAGGAGTAATCCAACTCAACTACTGTGCCACTCAAGAGCAGATTGCGGATGTTATGACAAAGGCGGTGAAACTTGATGTGTTTGAAGAGTTAAGAAGCATGATGGGAGTGTGTGTTAAGAATGAATAAACTGAATGAAGGCATTTCAGTTTAGGAGAAAGTGAAGAATAAAGTCTGAAAGTTTTGGACAATCAGGTGTTGGTCTTTGTGTTTGATTTATCTGTTTCTAGGGATGGAATAGGTCATAAGCTAAGTGGCTGTGACTAGGTCTTAGTTAGTTGTTAAAATTTTGTTTGTTTCAGTTGTAAGTTGAGTCACTATTTAGAGTCGATTGTTTTCATTTTCATTCAATAGAAGAGTATTCAGTTCAAGTTCTTATATCAATCTTTAGAAAAAAACAACAGGTAGTCTTGTTCTTTCTCCTTGCTGGTGGTCTCGGTTAGTCTTGTCCTTTCAGCATGTTGCATCGCTCTTTGTTTCCAGAATTTTAGCTTTTAAGTTGGAGATTAGTCTCGCTTAGGGAGAGTTTTGTTGTGAGTAATCTCTCAGTTTAGAAATTTCGTTGAAGTATGCTAGATTGATAGCTTCTTTGGTGGATAGTCATAATCAACAGTTATGCATGCTATGTACTTGTCGGATCTTGCTAGGTCTCTTGTGGTTATTTGGTCATGGTTTTTCCGTAGCGCCTACACTTGGTTCTTCTTTGTTGTTTTTATTTGGCAAGTTTTGTTAATATATTCAAGGTTCATTTTGGAATTTGCTTTTTGGATGGTATTCTGTTGTTGGGTCATCTATTTTTCTTCTTTAGACTTTCTTGATATATAGGTTTAGCGATGCAATGGTTTCAATATGTGTTTTACTTTCGCGCGGTGTAGCTATTCTTTTAAAGTGAATGCTTTTAGTTGAGTTCGCTATGTCCACATGCAAGTTCTGTTTATCGTTTTTGGCGCTTTCCTCTACCGTTAATCAAGCTCCTCTTGTCCCTCCAGATGTTTTGTTTTTTTCCGTCTTGGAGTAGAAGCTTGAAGTTGTTTTTTTTTGCGTTCTTTTTTTGTATGCGTTTTTTTCTATCTTCAATTGTCCTCTAAATTTGTCTTTGGTCTCGCATTTTGTGGTATTTTCTTGGTTTCTTTCCTAGATCTTGTGTAGTTCTGGCTTTTATCTCTGGGTTCGATCGTTATTCAGTAGCATTTCCTGCTTCGGACTAGTTCTAGTAGCGTTGCGATTTTAACCTTTTGCTATTTTTTTTTGTTTTTTCAATGTTAATATTTTTCCTAAGGCTTTACATTTTCTTTAGAGGGTTTGTGTTTTCAAAAGCTTGTGGGATGTAATGAAATCGTATTTTAATTAAGGAATCCTACCGACGAGAAGAAAGAAAAGAACTTGTGTCTTACTTCAACGATGGTCCTTCAATAGTTCATGGGATTTTGAGTCTTGGACATCAAACAATAATATTATTCTTCCCAATTGATAGATTAATTTAAGTTACACTTGATTGAAGTATCACATTGTATACACATAAAAACAACACAAGTATTTATTCAGGAATTCTGAGTCTTTTTTATCCTATTGATTAATTTGAGTTATACTTCAACAGAACACTTTCTCGATTAATATGAAATTGTTTCACTTTTTGGTTTTGTATTTTTGTAAGGAACTTGATACACTTTTATATCAACAGGTTGTATACATATAAATTAGTGTTGGGTATTCATATATCAAATCATGTTTGGGTCGGCAATTTCAAATTTTAGATAATTTGAATTTGAGGAAAATAGTACTGGTCAATTACTTGTATAGATCTAGGTGCAGTATCAAATCGGTTTAGATATATGTCTAATGAACCAAAACTATTCAGTTTCGGTTCGAGACTAGATTATTTTTATCCAAAATATTCGAATTACCCACACAATAAAACAAGATATGAAAACCAATGAACATGAAATCAATACTAATCCAAAATTAAAGATCATATTAATAAAAATAAAATGATCTATGTGAAACATTGAAGAAATCCAATATCGAAACAAGATAGAAATTCAACATCCAACAAGATTAAAGTTTCAAATAAATTTAGATAAAAAATTGTAAATAAAAGTGGAAAGTTTAAGCAAGTGAACATGATCAAAATATCTTATAGCAACAAACTGCACATGATCTTCTCCTCTAGTTTTTCTTTTTTTTTTGTCAAGTAATCTACTGGTTTTTAAATTTTACTCCTGTCAAGGAGGTTCGATCTCTGGTGTCTTGAAGATTTGTAAAGTGACTACACCACTGAGCCACATGTCATCGGCATCTTCTCCTCTAGTTTAGGTTCACGCAAGTGTCAACTCTGAAAAAAACAATAAATGTAATTATTACATATTATAACATTTACGGTTGAAACTTAATATTATTTACTTTTACATATTAATGTTATTTATTATTAGTTGTAGTAATTACAATATTGCAATAATAAAAATAAATACTTAATTACTTTCACTATATTCAGTATTACATAATAACAGTAATTGGTATTACTATTAATTTTATATAATTATATATGGCAAAATTAGAGTAAAGAGATAATTGTTATGATAACTGATAGTATTCTTTTTATCTTGTTAATAAAAAATATAAAACAAGATAATACATCCATATTTTTCAAAATTATTAATTAACACTACTCTAGATATAATACAAGTAAATTTTTTATCTTGTAAATCAACCAGATACTAATATATATATGGTATAAAAATGTATATATATTATATATATGTGGTATAAAAATGTAATCTAACCGCTATATACTTTAATAACAATTTTGTCCGAGACATTACATGTAAAAGAATTTGAAGTTGGATTAGTAATACTAGATAACTTATTTTAATAAACGTTATAATTTTAATAATTTTAATTGAATGTAGGTGTGTCATCAAATAGTCAAAGAAGCACAAATAATTTGCGGAGACAAACTTCAACCAATCAACTAGAGAGTTCAGTTATTCCCGCGAAAACAACCGTTCAGGTAAATAATTCAATTATTTAAAATATAATTTTGATAAATATGATATAATATGTAAAACTATACTTTGAAAAATTATAGAATATTGAAAAATATAAGTGGACATTCGAACAAAAAAAACATTGATAGAATTATAGGATGAATCACTTGGTATGAGTAATTATACGCTGAAAAATCATACTCTTACTAGTAGAGAATATATATGGTTGAGAAGTGTAAGAATATAAGATTGAGAGATCCTAAAATGCACCCTAGGACTCAATGTGTAGAGATTGTAAGAGAGAATGAAGGAAATAATACATTTTCATAAAATTAAAAATATACAAAATAGCTATTGGCTTTGAAGAGAACCGTTGGAAGAGGTGGTCCCGGCTGCTTGTAGTCCCGCGGGTAGGTAGCTTGAGCCGCATGCGTCCTGGTGGGCCCGTAGAGTTTTCAACGGCTCCATGAGGTAAGTTGGGTCCACACCAGTATAGGGAGCAGTCATTGGTCCCCATGTCCTCTTAAAAGTCGCTTTCTCAACCCGCGCCCCGAGAAAACCGAGTACGAAGTCCCTCGGGAAGTCTGCACCCTTCGCACGGATTGTGAGGCTTACCGCGTCCTTCCTTCGTACGGATTGTGGGCCGTGTGCATCCTTTCCTCAAGGCTCGACCCAACTCATGTTTTGCTCAGCCCATCGCATGTACTGAGGCCGAGGCATCTCTCGTTCCGTGGTCGGCTCATCTCGCATACCGCAGCCGAGATATTTCTTGGTCCATGGTCAACCCATCTCGTCCGTTGGTCGCCCGCTTCCCGATGCTTCTCCGAGCTTCTTCTAGCGTGCGCCCCAAGCTATTCTTCTTCTTGGATTACTTGCTCAACACTCTTTCCATATATATGATGAGATGGAACAAGGTCAAGAGAACATACCTTTTGAGTAGGATGTGCCTCGGATCTCGCATTGTAGCAAAAGCGAGATTTTATCCACTGAGAAGAGTCTTTGCGCAGACGAGTACTACGCCTTAGTGAGATTGCCGGGTGATCACTCGGGTTAGGAGGTTGAGCCACATTTTCTTCCTAGAAAAGGAAGAGGGGATGGTGGTTCCTCAACGTCTTCGGGAACTGACATTTTTGGCTCAACGTCATCAAGTTCATCATCCTTCCTAGGTTGTTCCAAACTTGTGGGTGCGGACGTAATGTTACTAACTTGTTGGAGGAGCATGTGAAGGCTCTCATTCCTATCTTGAGAAGTGTTAGTGAGATCATTGAGTTCTTCCCAATTTAGTTTCTCAAAGTAACTTTTGTCTTCTACAAATTTCACATCCCGAGAAACATAGAGGCGTTGGTTTGTTGGATCGAAGCACTTGTAGCCTTTTTGTGTCATTGAGTATCCAAGGAACATACATTTTGTACTTTTGACATCAAGTTTACTACGTAGTTCTCCTGGAATTAAGACATAACACACACATCCAAATACTCTCAAGTGTTCAATAAAGGGTTTTGTGCTATTAAGTACCTGGTGACACATCTTGTAAGATTTTGGTTGGAAGGCGATTGATGAGATAGCATGCCACTAATACCGCATCTCCCCAATATCTCTTAGGAACTTTCATATGATACATCATGGCCGTTGAAGTTTCCATAAGATGTCGGTTTTTCCTTTCCGGCACACCATTTTGTTGTGGAGTGTGTGGACAACTTGTTTGGTGAATTATGCCACATTTGTTCAAGTGATCTTTAAACTTGGTGCTTGTATATTCGCCTCCATTGTCCGATCTAAGTACCTTTATTTTGAAATTGAATTGGTTAGTTACATAATTTTGAAATTTAATGAAGGCATCAAAAACTCGATCCTTAGAGGCCATTAAGGTAACCCAAGTATATTTCGATTTTTCATCAATGAAAGTCACAAAATATTTTAGGTTGTCTCTAGAGGAACAAGGAGATGTCCAAATATTCGAGTGAATTAAATCAAAGCAATTTGCATAAAGAGTACTAGATTTCGGAAAAATATATTTGCAATGTTTTCCTAAAATACAAGCCTCACATTTACTATGATCAAAAGAGTTTTTAGGCAAAATTAAATTTAAGGCTCTAGAATGGGGATGACCCAATCTAGCATGCCAACTGAATTAAAACATGAACCAACATTAGAGTCTAAATTGCTAACGGAAACATAATGTAAAGCACTGGGAACCGATTTTCCTTCTAGTACATATAACTCATGTTTGGTCTTTCCTCCTCCAAGTGTTTTTCCACTCTCAATATCCTAAAATTGTACATGGTTATGACCAAATATAGCATAGCAATTTAAGTCGGACGTGGTTTTCTTAACCGAAAGGAGATTAGATGTAAATTTTGGCATATAAAAGGCTTTTTTCTCCTATTAAATACTTCTAAATCTCCTATTCCGTTGATTGAGACTTTTTCACAACTAGCCACAATAACATTCCCTATATTTGGTTGTATATTCTTAATCATCCTAGGATTGTTTATCATGTGGTGTGAAGCACCGAAATCAATAATTAAGGAATTGGAGTTTGTTGAAGTTTTAGAGAGATTAGAGATACCGGAATCCTTTAAGTTGGAAATAGCTTGGATGATTTCATCAAGATCCGACCTCCTTACAATTGCACCATGGGATTTTTCACTCATTGCCATAGCTCCTCCTTTGGTTTTAGAGTTGTCCGCGAGTTCTTGTTCCAAACCGTTTTCTTATGCTATATTTGCCTTTTGTTCCTTCCATTTGTTTGGTATGAGATGGGGGTTAAGGATCCAGCATTTATCCTTTGTATGTCCTTTCTTTTTGCAGTGCTCACACACCATACTCCTCTTATCTTCGTTTGTGTATGTTACCTTGTGAGCGGGGATTAAATCCTTATTGCTATTAATAAGCCCAATGTTCCTTGCTCCCTTTGCACTTGAGCACACACTTCATCCACCGTTGGAAGCTTCTTTTCCCTTAGTATGGACTTGACAAGGTCATTGTAGCAAGGATGTAAACCCCCAAGTAGCCCAAAGACTTTGTCTTGCTCCTTTCTTTCATTTTGCACAAGAGGATCCATTGTACTTGGTCTCAACATCTCAAGCTCCGCCCAAAGAACTCTTAGCTTCCCAAAGTAATCTTCAAACTCCATGTCTTCTTAGCTTAGTGTGTTAAGAACCCTTTTTACTTCAAATACCCTAGTGAGATTGGAGACATTTGCATATACCCTCTTGAGAGTATCCCAAAGTTCTTTGGCGGTTTCACAAAAAAGATAGGATTCGAGGAGGTGAGGATCAAGAGAGGCGGTTATGATAGCCATTACCGTTTTTTCTTCTTGAAACCATTTATCTTGATCAACAATCACTAAGTCGGAGGTACCCTCCTTTCCTTTCCCTTTATCGGCGGCATTTACGACTTTTTCTTTTGGTGGCTCTACATGACTCCATAGCACACAGCTGCACAAGATCATCCTTTCAGTTATTTACCATAGCATATAGTTAGGACCCTTAAGATTTGCTGGTATGCACGCCCCTTTGTTGGATTCCATGATGATTTTGTCGGTTTACAAGATTTTGGAGAGATTTTCCGGTTTTGAAGAGAATTTTCGAGAATTTTTGAGAATAAAAGATTAATGAACCAAGAATAGAATGAGATTAGGATCTTTGTTGCTCTTATACCATGTAAGAATATAAGATTGAAAGATCCTAAGATGGACCCTAGGACTCAATGTGTAGAGATTGTAAGAGAGAATGAAGGAAAGAATACATTTTCATAAGATTAAAAATCCATGACTTGTTCCAATACAATGGATACATATATATAAGGTAAAGAGGTGAAGAAACCCTCCAAAATATCCAAAATAGCCGTTGGCTTTGAAGAGAACCGTTGGAAGAGGTGGTCCCGGCTGCTTGTGGTCCCGCGGGTAGGTACCTTGAGTCGCAGGCGTCCTGGTGGGCCTGCAGAGTCTTCAACGACTCCATGAGGTAAGGTTGGGTCCACACCAGTACAGGGAGCAGTCCTTGGTCAACACGTCCTCTTAGAAGTCGCTTTCTCAGCCCGCGCCCCAAGAGAACAGAGTACGAGATCCCTCGGGAAGTCTGCACCCTTCGTACGGATTGTGAGACTTACTGCATCCTTCCTTTGTACGGATTGTGGGCCGTGTGCATCCTTTCCTCACGGCTCGACCCAACTCATGTTTTGCTCGGCCCATCGCATGTACTGAGGCCGAGACATCTCTCGGTCTGTGGTCGGCCCATCTCGCGTACCGCAACCAAGACATTTCTCGGTCCATGGTCAGCCCATCTCGTTTGTTGGTCGCCCGCTTCCCGATGCTTCTCTGAGCTTCTTCTAGCGTGTGCCCCAAGTTATTCTTCTTCTTGGATTACTTGCTCCACACTCTTTCCATATATATGATCAATAAGAAGTTTAACATATCATTTAACATAAATATAAGCTATGTCTTCTTTAAAATCAAGCTTGATGAATTTAAAAAGAGTTATAAAAGATGTAAAAATTAAGAGAAAGAAATACAACTTTCTTCTTTCATTCTCCTATCTTTCTCTCTCACAAAAATCTCTTTTCCATTCTTTTCTTCTTTAGCGATATCATTTCTATTTTCTATCTAAATGTCTCTAAATTCCCTCATGGTATTAGAGCATAACGTCATTATGATTCAATTTTTTCCTCTAAATCCCTGATTTACTTCGCATTCTCTCAAAATTTCTCTCAATTTTTGCAAAATTCTCTCTTGTTTAAGAACAATTTTTGTATTGTGGATTTTATGGAGAACTCTAAGGTGTTTAGTGTTCATGTTATCCTTAAGGGACTGAACTATTTGTTGTGGTCAAAGACCATGAAGATGTTAAGCAGCCGTGGACTTTGGGCTTATAGTGATAGAGAAACTCCAAGGAGGACAGTTCAAACTCTTGGGAAGGGTAAGGAAAGCTGCTCGGGTGCGGTTGTGAGTGATGCCCTCTTGGTTCACCTAATCCCTGAGTAAATCGAAATCAGAATTGTTCATGTTTCTTTTCATATCCAAGAATGGTATTCCAACTTCTATCTAATATTTTCATATTGTTCGAGTCTTCTCTAATTGATTATGTTTTATATTATGATTTTTATATCGATTTCGACTGAGCAATGTATTGGTTTCTGCTTTTTCTGAAGTATTATTGTTAAACCTTCAGATTATTAATGGAAGTAGTCTGTCTGACAAAAAAAAACCATTTGATAGATCGTTTTAGTTTGTCAATGCACCAACACACACAATTATGTTGTAATGTCATTGAATAATTTGGTTCAACTATAGTTTATATCAGTGATTGACACATTTTAAAACTATAGAGTTCTTATGTCTAAAATCTAGAAACAGTCGACGTCAGTTATTAGACTAACAAATCCATTCAGTCAATCAAACGTAGTTTCTCGATATTATTAGATAATTATATATTACGCGTTATGTGAACTATCAACAAGCTGGGCTGGGTTTCTTAAACTAGTTTTCTAATGGGCTTTTTGGATCCATTCGATAAAATAGGCCTTAGCCCATAAAACGTTCCTTAAATCATGCTAACGTACCGAATTAAACCAGTTAAATGTCTTGACGAAACAAAAAAGGGTATAGTCAAATGCTTTGATTTTTGGTCTGTCTTGTATTTTTAAAAAACAAGCTGACGTGTCATTAAGTTATAATGAAAAGATTAGACGATTATAAATATGGATCAACTGTTCAGTCCAAGTTTGAGTATAACTGTTCAGCTCAACTCGCAAAATCTATTTCTATCTGTAAGTTTCTCCGATTTGATTCATTGAACTTATTTTTTCTTATTTCTATGGAACTTATTGGCACAATTGTATTTCGTTCTGAGTAGCACAATGTTTAGGGTTTTAAGTTGGGATCTGGTTTTTATCGAACTCTTTTTACTTATATTAAGAAGTTAAAATGAATAAAAGCAGTTTAAAATGAAATTAATAAATATGATTTGTACTTGTATATGCAGAAAAGAGAATAGCTGAAGCTTTAGAGACCATAGAGGAGTATCCTAACATAGTTCCGGTAATAAAAACAGTTTCAAGCTCTGTTCTTATGTCCTAAACCAGCCTGATTGATTGGAATCTCGACTTTGATGGATGTTTCTTGTTTCCTTTCGGGAGATTAGACTGTAAAGGAGAGCTTAATAAAGATCATCTTATTGTTTCGGAAATATGATGTTCTATTGTCTCTTTTTTAATAGGTAGTTGAAGAGAAGGCAGATAATTGATCTTTTATAATACGAAATCTGATTCTTAGTAATGACTCCTTTTGAATCTCTCTCGAGAACCCACTTAATTCCTATGTGAAGCTGTCGTTTTTATATGATAATTGGGAAACGATGAAGATAAGAAAGAAGAAGATGGCTTCTTATATGTTTACCTACAATGAACAAAACACATTTGGATCGATACTTAACTTATGAATCTGATTTAATGTGATGTTAATATTTTCAAGGTTATAAAGGTTTTCTGTTAGATAAAGCTCACGGTGGCTGTTGGGCTTTATAACTGGTGGGCCAGATAAGAGATGTGGCGTTAAAAGAAAATCGCATGGTGACACGTTTCATAATAAGCGACATTGGCTGCTTCGGACCTATGGTAATAGGGGTGAGCAAAATATAATCCCAATCCATCCAGTATTTGTTTAATTCGATCTAAAAATTCTGGATATTCGTAAAATTTTAAACAAAACAAATAACAAAATATAATATCCGTTATATAATGGGCCGGCCATTTGTGGTTTAATGTTGACCAAAAAAAAATATAATATCCGTTAAAAACAAAACAAATATCAAATTTTATTTAAAAAAAATTGGATATCCACTCTCATTCATATCTCAATAATTTATATTTAAATTTTAATTATATATATATATATATATATTGTAATAGTTATAGTGTCGTACATACTCATATAGTTAGAGATGAATAAAGTATACCATATAATTAATTTTAATTATTTTTATGTGATATACTATAAATTTAGTTTTTGAAATAAAATTGTTTAAAAATTCTTAATCCTTTATAGTAGTTATATATTTTCTAAATACTTCCTCAAAATTGATACCTTGTATTTGAACATACCATTTTGCTACTAGTCTTGCTTTGTACTTGTTAATTGAGCCATTAACATTTTTTAAAATCTTGAAGATACACTTTAAAACAATAGGTTTTACTCCATCGTTTTGTGAACAAGCTCCAATGTACCGTTTTTGATAATTGATTCTATCTCGTCTTTCATAACATCGATCCATTCTCGTAGGTCTTTTGCTTCTAATTAATTTTCAGGTTCTCCATCTATTGTTATTAATAACTTTCCACCTTCAACTTCAACTAACAACACATAGTCATCAAGATACCTTGGCTTAGAAATCGTACAACCATGTCTAGTAGTAGGTTGATCATTTGCTTTTGGTTCTCACCATCTTCTTCAACGTTTTCTTCCTCTTCAGGTCTATCTATATTTTTGTATTCATCAAGATAATCTTGTACTTCATTTACGCCTCCTCCTCCAAATTTTTCTTTATGAATCTCGAACACACCCAATACACCATCTGTTTCTTTAGTCAAGTTCCAATCCCAAGTTTTTCCTTCATCAAAAATTACATCTTTACTCACAATCACCTTTCTTGTGATTGGATCATAAAGTCCATAAGCTTTGGAACCAGATTCGGACCCAAGATTTATCACACTCTTTGATCTATCATTGAGCTTCTTAAGATATGGACCATTGATTTTTGCATAACCAACACACCCGAAAACCTTTACGTGCTCGAGATTTGGTTTTCTTCCCATGAGCTTCTCAAAAGGTGTTTATCGTTTTAGAGCATTCGTAGGTAACCTATTGATAATATAGGTTAAGTGATGTACGACTTCTCACCATAGTTTCTCTGTAACCTTCATCTCCTAAAGTAAGCTCCTTATCATCTCCATGAGAGTATGATTCCTTCTCTCAACTACACCATTTTTTGTGGCGTATAAGGTGTTGTCAGATGTCTTGTGATACCATTATTTTCATAAAACAACTTGAACTCGTCTGAAGTAAACTCTTCTCCTCTATCGGTACAAAATGTCTTGATCGTTAGACTTTTTTGTTTTTCAATAAATTCCTTAAAACATTTGAATTGATCAAACACTTCATTTTTCTCTTTTAGTACCAAGGAGCACATATATCTTGAGTAATCATCAGTCAAGATAAATACATATTGATTACTTGATGGTGTTGAAGGTGTTATTGGACCACATAAGTCTCCATGAACAAGTTTCAAGACTTGTTGTGCCCAAAGTTTTGCCTATGTGGGAAACACCTTCATTTGTTTCCCAACTAGACAAACCGTGCATATACCCCTCTCATGAAACGTTTGTGGCAATCTAATAATCATCTCCTTTTTCTCCATGTTGTCAATTAGCTTACGTGTCCTAGTCGTGCATGCCAAAGTCATGTAGTATCAATATATATCTCGAGTAGACACTTGGAATGACTTATCTCGAGAGTAATCGTGTATAGCCTATTTGTTGACCGAGTTAATTGGAGAAGAAGTCTTCCTCATGGGTCTCTAAGGTTTAATTGGTCTCCTTTCAACTTAACTTCAGACCCATTCTCAGTTGTTTGTCTAAGACTTATGATATTATACTTCAAACCGGTATAAAATATATGTCTTTGAGTGCCTTTCGCTTTCTGGTTTTACCATCAAATACGATTAACCTTTCCCAACTATGTTGACAAATGAGCCATCTCCAAACTTCACTTTTCCTTTGATATTTTCATCTTGCTTAGAGAAGAACTATTTGTTTCCCATTATGTGATTACTTGCTCCATTATCAAGGTATTAAAATTTTGATCCTTTTTTGCTTGTATCATAATTGTTAGGGAACACAACCTCATGAACATAAATAAATTCTTCTTCGATTTCTTGTTCTTCCTTTTCATGTTCATTGAGATTTGCTTCTTGAATCTTTCTAGGTCTATCGGGAGAAGTTGAAACAAAGTGACTCGGCTTGTCACATCTCCAACATATCACATCAGATCGATCCCTACTTCCCTTGTAGTTTTTGGTCTCTTCCTCTTGGTATTGGCTACTTGTTCTTCCTCAACCTCTTCCACGACCTTGACCTCCTCGATTTTCTTCTCGTCTATTGTTTGAAAACAGAAGTTTTCCTTGTTCATTCACATGTTTGTTTCTCACATTAATTCTTTCTTCAAACGCTTTTATTTTCCCGATTATATCTTCGAATATAGTTGCCTTAAGTTTTAAGACTTGTTATAGAGAAGCCACAATGTGATAAACTTATCCACCGGTAATCCATTAAATATTTCTTGACTAGCCTTGTTTCAATAATGAATTCTCCAAGTGAGGTTGACAGAGCCGCAATCCCAAAAACTTTTCCCATAAACTCATCAATCGTGTCATTGTCACTCATCGTTAATCTCTCTAGATCCACCATTAGGGTTTGTAACCTTGATTTCTTCACACAATCAGTTCCTTGATACCGTGATTTAATAACATCCCAAAGCCATTTTGTCATGATTTGATCTCCGATTTGCAAGATGAGTACCTTAGGAAAAGATTGAAACAAGATAGCTATGGTCGTATAATTCTTCTTTACGTCTGTAGATCCTGGTTCAAATGTTTCCCACACTTCACTACTCGAAGCATGACTTTCATTCTCATTGTCCAAACTGTGTAGTTTGTCGATGTTAAAATAGGACAATGGATCGATGGCACTCCAGGGTCCTTTTGAGTAGAATTAGGCATGTCTCACATCCTTGACTTCATGATGCTTCTCCTTTGCTTGATCGGATGTTCGACTCAAGACGTGAGACTTTGCCTTTGCTCGATCGGAACTTCGACTCAAGCTCTGATACCAATTGAAATCAAATTAAGTAAAAGAATTAAGGAACTTGCTTTTCTTTATTGATTACGAAACCCTCTCAACATTTAACAAAAATTCTTTTTACTTGTCTTATGAAACAACTCTTCAACACTCTTATTTATAGAACTATGTTAACTCCTTATTCTATTAGGAACTAAGCTAGTCTCCCTAATCCTATTAGAATTTACATGAATCTTATTCTAACTTTATTTGATGTTATCTTTAACAACTAATTTCTTATTTAGAGATAACTTGGAGCCTAAACTAAGAAATTATTCAACAGTTATTAGATCTGTTTAACTTCTAATTGTACAAAACTCTCAAACCTTTCAACCAGATGTTGATCTCATTGTTCTTCTCTATGTCAAGATTAAATTATGCTAGATTCATATCTTGTTAATATCTTAGATCAAAATTGTTTTTTTAAAAACAAATTATGGGCCTTGTGTTCAAGAAATTGATAATAAGTTCTCTTTTTTTTCAGCCAACAACTTATTATTGTTTTAAATGTTTTCTTATAAATAATTGATAAAAAGTATGGTGAATTAGGCTAATGACCAATTGGTTTATGTCAATTAGATAAGTGGCATGTGTTTTCTAATTAAATATATGTCACCTACTATTTAGTAATAGGACAAAACTACCATTAGGCTAATGGTACTAACATATACTTAACATTAACATCATATGTCAGACATTTAATCACCAAATCTTCTGCATTAAATGACTCTTTATTTATTTAATTATTATTTTATTATAAATAAAACAACAAGTGGAGAATGTTGAAGTTAGTTAGATCATCTGCAGTAAGGGTTTTTAATAGGTTCTTGGGCTCAGAGCATGATTATTGGTAAGTTCTTATTAAGAGTTCTAAGTATTACAAAATGATTAAATTAGAAAAAAGTAAAGTTAAGAGATGTATTTTTGTTTTGAGTTTGGAAGTGTGATTAATGGTAGGTTCTTAAGATGGGTTTTTTAGAAAAAAAATTAAAATATTGAGAAATGATGTTAACCATAAACTTTAATCATAGTGAGAAATGATGATATCGCTGAAATGAACAAAAAAAACATGTAATAAAATGAAGACAACAAAATTTAAAATGTTCATATATAATCAAATACAAATGAATATATTGTTGATTAGCGATTTCATTGTTGATGATGAATAACAGGAAAATGGGGGATAATAAAATCAAAACGTGACATGTGGAAGATCACCAAAAGATTACAACTTTACAGAATTTTGTTTTGTTGATTGACAAAATTAAAAGACATTAACAAGTTGATTGAAACTGTTTAATTTAATTGTCTTCACAATATTAATATAGTAATTATTTGTTTGAGGTCAAATTTTTGTTATTACTACAATGTATATAACTCATAAACCAGCAGATGAATCAGACACAAGTTGTCCATAAGCACAAAGCAACATCATATCATCAATGCATGAACTAACAACATCTACTAACTACAATAGTTTGGATCTCACTTTCTATTACACCATTTTAAAGCCACAATAACATTGTATTGCAATTATGGTGGCTCTCACTTTTCTCTCTAACTTCATGAATCTGGTAAGACATTGGAAAACAAAGTTCACTAATCAGCACCTGATTATATTCATATCCACCTAGGAATCAAGATACCAAAATAAAAGTTCTTCACAGACCACATAAACTCAACACTCTCAGATTTGCTAACTAAAATCCAGATCAATCCAATTCCAATAAATTTGCAACAATTCAATCTAATATCACAACAACAATGTCAAGAGCCAAAAACTTTGTGTATCAGATCCAACCTTGTTTTCAACGGATCCGATTGTAAAGCCAAAAACGTTCGAAATGGCAAATAAGATAAATTACAGAGCTCAGAGATAGAGATGCGTACATGATCCGGACTAGGCTGATGACGAGAGGAGTTAAGAACGACGGAGAAAGTAACAAGGAAGAGAAACGAGAACAAAGCAGAGATAAAGATCCGGTACGAGAGGAAACTACGAAGTCCGGTAGATTGAGCGGATCCAACACCACCTCGGCCTCCACGGAAGGCCACCGCCATTTTAACCTATACACACTACACCTTTCACCGGATTTGCTATTCAGATCAGAAATTCTTCGACTGAAATCGTCGGTGAGGTTCTGAGAGAATAAAGAAGAAGACTTACTTAACCTCCAGCTCCGGAGTGTGACGGATAGATCTCAGACACTTACCGGTGAACTAAATTCGATGGTGAAGAACGACGAAGAAGCGATGCTTCAAACCCTAAAACCCCCTTTTGATTCGAGAAGCTTGACATCAAAAGAGGAGAGAGCAAAGGAAATTATGGAAGCAGGAGGAACGTTTCTTAGGTTTATTATTTAGTTTTAATTTTTTTTAATCCTACATAGAAACGTCTAAAAGCCACCTATAATGGTGGTATCTGGTTCTTAGGAATTTTTAACTAAAAAAATAACCAAATAGTGAAAAGAAGTTCGCCAGGGAGAGATGGCTGGAGACGGGTTCACAGATTGGTTATTTCATTTTTTTATATAAAAAAGGAGAGATGGCTGGAGACGGGTTCACAGATTGGTTATTTCATTTTTTTATATAAAAAACGAGAGATGGCTGGAGACGGGTTCACAGATTGGTTATTTTATTTTTTTATATAAAAAAAACTTCATTAAAAAATTCTTTGATGTAGATGCTCTTATTAATATATCATGTTTACATTTAACTAAAAATACATATTAACTTATAACTACCATAGTATATGATAACATATTGGTGGCATGAATACGAACAAATATATATTGTAAATCCATTCGACGTAACAGACAACGATATATTTAGCTGATAATAAAATGATAACAAACAACGATATATTTAGTAAGATCTAACATGTAAGCAATTCATTTTTCTGCTAATTGCATTCATAAGGAGTAAGGGAGATTTCACAATAATTGAAGGGAACAATTGAAAATTAAATAAAATTAACAAAAATTGTTTAATAGATAACACTTTTGAATTAGTACGTTAGCGGCTAAGATGTGTAAGATAGTAGATAAGGTAGTATGCTAGCATATTTAAATATTTGTTAGCATTTAACTTTATACTAGATGTTTTAATATTCACTTTTCTCTCTCTTTT
>JAKUCM010005451.1:0-32269 GCA_023374145.1 Lepidium sativum | reverse complement strand
GAGAGAGACACAACTTTTTATCTTCCTAATGCAACCTTTACGTAAGGAAAAGGCTGAGAAGCATAAATTCAGATAGCTATATATGGCGGACTTGAGAAATTGCAACCTTCCCACAAAGGAGAGAGTCTTAATAGTCCAACTGTTGAACTTGGTTGTGATTGCATCTATAAGGGGAGAGTACTTAGCAATTCTGAGTTTTCGATGCATTAATGGAAGTCCAAGATATCTGACTAGTAATTCTCCTTCATTGAACCCAAAGTTGTGTGTCGCCATTATTCCCATGATGTTTAGATCTGCAGCAAAGAGTAATGTCTTTGATCTGTTCATTGTGAGGCCCGAGAGGTTCTCAAAATCATTCAAAACCCTGAGTAATGTCCTATAAAGATTTAGAGGAACCATTAAATAACAATATGACATCGTCTACTAAATAAAGGTGAGTATTCTTAGGATTTTTGCCAAAGGGTGAAATCCAATTTGATTTGAATAAAAGATCTCCATTGCAATCACAAAAATAGAAGGCATAAGCGGGTCGCCTTGTCTTAATCCCTAGCACCTTTGAAGTAACCACATAAACCACCATTAACCAAAATAGAGAAAGTAGTTGTGGAGAGACATTCTGAAATCCAGCTAATGGATTTAGGTGGTAAGGTAGCTGCATCAAGAGATATTAGGAGAAAGTCTCATTTTACCATATCAAAGGCTATCTTGAAATCAACTTTCAGGAGGCCTCTTTTCTATATACCATTTCTATTAAAGCCTTGGACCAGCTCTAATGCCATTAGTACATTTTCCATTAGAAGCCTTCCCTTGACAAAAGCGGATTGTGAGTTGGTGATCATTTATGGGAGGATTGCTTGGAGTCTCTTTGCAAGTAGACTGGATATCACCTTATACATTACATTACAACAAGATATGGGGTGAAATTCGGAGATTTCCTCCCCAACAATATTCCAGGAGTATTTAAAGAACTCGGAAGAGAAGCCAGCAGGCCCTGGGGATTTATTTCTTGGGATAGTAAATACCTTCTCTTTAATATGTGCGGATGTGAACGGTGCAATCAACATACTTTGCATCTCCAAAGTACATCTAAACATGGTTAGATTGGAAAATGTTTCAGAGTTCTTTGGGCTTAAGGGATAAGTAACACTACCAAGTAACACAAAGTAGTAGTTCACACAATGATTCTGAATATCTTCTAGCCTCTCTAGCTTTGTGTCATTGTTGTCTCGCAGATAATGAATCTCATTGATTGATCTTCTTACTGACATCATTCTATGGAAATAAGAGGTGTTAAGATCTCCAGACTGTAACCAATGAACTCGAGATCTTTTCTTGAGAAAACACTCCTCAGCAGTTGCAAAAGCAAACTAGATTTTTTGAGCTTATTTTTCTGCTACACTAGCTTCGGATGTCAGATTTGAGAGTAAAGAAGATTGACAGACCGTGAGCTTATGAAGGGCTTCTGCAACTCTATTTTCCAAATCAGATCAAGGATCCCTATTCAATGTTTTCAAAACTCTTTTCATTTGTTTTAGCTTCTTCACAAATGAGTACATGGATGTACCCACTACTTGAAAATCTCCCAAGCTTCCCTGACTTTAAGAGTGAAGTTCTTGTGCAGCATGATGAAATAAGAGCAACGAAATGGTTTGTTTGCTAATGATTTAAGCTCCCAAAAATGGACACAAGCATGTGCATGATCAAATATCATAGGGTCTCTGACATCTCCATATAAATGAGGGAAATCGTGCATCCAATGGGAATTTATTAGGATGCGATCCAATATTTTGGCGATGAAATTATCCTCCTGATTATTCCACCAGGTCAAGTGACTACCACGGTAAGTGAGGTCAAAGAGATCAGCAGTGAGTAAGCAATCCTGAAAATATTTCATCCCACTAGTGATCCTTGTTCTGCCACTAGAGTCATGAATAGGGTTTAGGGACTAATTAAAGTCACAAAGCGTAGCACATGGTTTTCGTACAGCCATCAGATGAGAGTGAATTGAGATCATGTTTGTCAATAACTGCTTCCTACTGGTCTTGCAGTTCGAAGCATAAACAAAGTAGCAACAAAATCGTGCTTCGTATAAGGAAGCTTAAGTAGGCACCTAATCACCTGATTTGATTTGAAGATAAATGAGACAAACTTGGTCTTCTCCCATGTAATCCAAATCCTAACAAGTTATGTGTGCTTATAATTACCGATAAATAGCCTATCCGGAGAGGTGGATTTCAAAATATGGACAGAGTTACCTAGCTTCACTCTAGTTTCTATTATTATACTACCAAAAGACGCCTTATTGAGGTTGAACCAATTCTTGAACCCTTTGCGTTTCATAGGATCATTGAATCCTCTTGTATTCCAACAACAAAATATCCACCATTAAAAAGTTAGTGATTGGGGGGATGTAGCCCCATTTTGAACCCTTGGCAGCTGTTTCTTTGGAGAGTTGTTTCCTGATTCAAAAGTGGAAATATGAGCAATCTCCTTTCCTTTCTTTGTTTTGGCTAACAAGTCAAAAGCCTTTTTAGCTGGCTCTCGGAAACACTCTTTAATTACCAAATGGCCATTTTTAGGAGGAGATTTTTTAGATTCCTTGGGAGGTAAAATCGGCTTAAATGGCTCCACAAGAGCATAAACCTTCTGATTAGGCGCAGTACCTGATTTAGTTTAAGTCACAGGAGGCACATGGATTTGGATTGATATGTTCTAGTGATGGACTTCATTATTTTGGGTTGCAACAAGTGGGGTCTTAGCATCAACTACCTCAACAATCTGCGGAAGGAGAGGGAGCTTTTTCAATCAAGGACATTCAGAGGTGGATGATATGCCCCTCAAAGCGTATGTCCATTGTCACAAGAAGAAGATTACGTCACAAGAGCTGGCAGAGAATTAAGAAGAATCTTTCATTTTTTTCCATTATTAAGTTGTTTAGTAGTTTGATTAAGCTTATTAGATTGTTTCCTTTTATTTTAGTTTCTTTGTTTTGTTTGGGCCTTTATAAGGTGAGGTTGTTCACTGCCCTACTTTCTTATCTCGTTGGTGAGTTATTTTTGGTAGCGAGACCCTGGCTCGAGAGAAAACCAATGGAGAGTTGTTCGATTTTTCTTATCAATAATATACATTCACGATTGGGGAGTTTCCCGACGTGAATTTTCCCTTACAAGACAAGTAGTTCCTATCAATTGGTGCTCGTGAGCGTTTTTTGGATCGAGAAAATCACCGCCTTCATGACTAACCTTACCGCCGCTACGTTGAGGCTGCCGACACACGATGACCTCACAAAGATTTTATCGTCTTTGACCAACACTGTGGAAAACTTGTCAAAACTAATCTCAGAAAATATAGCAGACATGGACAAACACTTTCAAACCGTGGATACATGGCATGATTCAGTCGCTGATACTATGCAACGAATAGAGAACTTGCTCCTCAAGCAAGCCGAGAAATCGCCCATCCTCATGGCTCCATCAACGCCACCAACGCCACCGCCGCGTACTACGTTCGTGATGCATCCATGCGAGACATCACAGGTTCAAGCCTCTCTTACACTCTCGTACCTGATCGTGACTCATTATTCAAGAAACAGGACTTACCAATATTCCAAGGAGATAACACATTCGGCTGGATTTCGCTAATGGAACTAGACTTGATTTTGGTGAACATTGCGGGACCAGTTTTGGGTTTGGCTTAATGCTAAATTATTTCAGGGAGGATTTCAAGATTGGCGGGATTTCAAAGAAAGGCTCATTGCTCGGTTTAGTCGGGAGAAACTTTATGATCCGAGCCAACCTTTTCTTGCCTTATGACAAGACATTTCTATATCGGCTGATGTACAAACTTTTTAGGATCTCTCCGCACAAAATCCAGGTATATACGAAGGCATACAGATTGGGTTATTCATGAACGGGTGATGTGTCTGCATTTTACCACATTTTTAGGACCATTATTTAGCATGTTTTGCATTCATACTTGCATTGTTATCATTGTTTTAGGTTCTTTTTAGCATAAATTGCATTATTAGTGTCGGGCATTGCATACATTGCATAAAAGGGATTTTTAGGTACTTTTTGGAGCTTATCACGGAGTATTTCAGATTACAAGAAGACCAATGAGGAATCAACTGGCCTAAGGTTGAAGTTCAAGATGCAAACTAGAAGATTTGTCACTCGAGTCTCCGACACTCGAGCATGACACTCGACCATCACTTGGTCGAGTGACTTTACGGGCCAGAACTAAGACTTTGGACGAAGATTGAATCTTTGGGCTTCTCTGCGAAAAAGGCCCATCAAAAGCCCCTTTGTGCAAGCCCAATTATCCTTTAGGCCTTTTCTATTTTCTTTCTTAAAGATATTTCCTTTTGACTTTTAAAAGGAAATTCCCATTTTTCTTTCAAGGGAATTTTTCCCTTTTTCTCTTTAAGTATTTTTCCTTTTTCTTTAAGATCTTTTGATCTATAAATTGTACTAGAATTTCTACTTTCAATATACAATCTTTTCTAGCAATTTTCGAGTCTCTTATTTTTACAAAGGCATTTACGATTTTTCATACTTAAGTTTTATGCAATTAGATTTCGATTTTAATTTTATGTTTTATTTCATGAATTCTGAGTAAGTTAGTCTAGGGTTCTTGAGGAAAGGGTGAGATTAGGGAAAACTTAGGGATTTCTAGATTTATTTATGTTTAATTAAGGTCTTAGATCTCTTTAGTTTAAGTGTTCTTAATGCTTGTTTCTTTCTGATCAATTGAAATTCGATCTCTTGGTGAATCCCCCCCGAGAGGCGTTTGGGGAATCACTCGAACATGCTTAAATTAAGATAGCATCTTCCTAGCTCAAGAGATTGATTGTCTAGGGTTTTATTAGGCTTTGTAAGGTCCATACTTAAGGCCTCTTGAATTTCCAATCGTTGGGTGAGAGTCAAGTCAGGTTGTCTTTTAGGAGAGGTCCCATTGCGCGGGAGCGAATGTGATTACTTTGTGATTCCTTGCCTAGAGGTCATCTAAATAGGTTGATAGATAAGTCTGGAACCCCTAGGAATACCCTAATCATTGATCCTAATCCTCGAGAACCCGTTTTTCCTCTATTGAATTTTCGTGATTTTAATAATCTGCTTTAGGTTGAGATTTCGTGTTGCACTTGATTATTAGTTTTACTATTGCTTTACTTTTAATGCTCTGTTTTTCCATTCTAATACTTTGTTTCGTTTTTAGCATTTTGTTTTAAGATTTCGTTGTCACCTAGGATGGATAATCACTCGCTAAAACTGAATCTGGCTTAGATTTGAATAAGTAGATTACATGTTGATTGCTAGTTACTCTCCCATTGGATTGACACCATACTGTACTGCAATTGATTAAATAGACAGTTTGGTATTTGAGAAAACACCGCAAAACCTGTTTATCAAATTGGCGATGTTGCCAACTGGGAATAGTTAGCTACAATTACGAAAATCACTTTTCTGAGACTAAGTTTTACTATACTATTATTCTAAACTCGTTTCTGGTTTCTGTTTGCTTTCAGGTACACTCGATCAACAAGCTCGACCAACACAACTCGAGCTCGTTGATTTTTCTTCTGTATCCAGCGAGCTCACGCAGAACCAAGAAACACTTGATCACTACACTCGAGCACCACCTGCTCGAGTGTCAATTCCGACAACACAAATCACTTGCATGAATACCAGATCCTGTGGTAGTGAAGACCTCATTCCATACTCTGACAGAATAGACCGTTTGCCTCGTGAATACTTGCGAGAACAACGGATCAGATTGAACGAAGAATACACGGATCAGGTGAACATGGAAGAACAATTACAAGCTACTGAACTAGGAACTCGTCCTAGGAGAGTTAGACACATTGGTGCGGTGATGCTCCCAGTATCCACACTCAACGCCATGGAATTGTCCCACCAGCCATCGCCAACAACAACTTTGAGATTCAGAGTGGAATGATTTCCATGGTTCAGAACAGTAAATTTCATGGTTTACCTTCTGAGGACCCACTAGATCATCTTGATGAATTTGAAAGACTAACCAGTCTGACAAAAATAAATGGGGTTGATGAGGATGCTCTGAAATTGCGATTGTTTCCTTTCTCTCTTGGAGACAAAGCACATCTATGGGAAAAACACTTGCCACAAGGGTCTATCACATCATGAGACGCCTGCAAAGAAACATTTCTAGGCAAATTCTTTTCCAATTCCAGAACTGCGAAACTTCGCAATTCCATCTCTGGTTTTAAGCAAAACCATTCCGAAACATTCTCTGAGGCTTGGGAACGATTCAAGATGTACCAATCACAATGTCCTCATCATGGTTTCACTACTGAGTCCCTTCTCAGTACTCTATACAGAGGCGGGATCCCCAAGATACGCATGTTGCTAGACACAGATAGCAATGGGAATTTTCTGAATAAAGATGTCGATGATGGATGGGAATTAGTGGAGAATTTAGCACAAGCAGACGGCCAATACAGTGAAGACTATGATCGAACTCCCAGAGGCGTAACAGATTCAGATATGGTTAGTAGAAAGGAGCTCAAAGCCATACAAGACCACAACCAAAACCATTTATACCCAAACAACAGTACCAGCAAACACACCACAACCACCTCTGGATACAACACCCAACCACCACAACAAACACCTGAAGTAATGGACATCTTGCAGCAGATACTAAAGGTACAGACAGGCAGCGCTTCCGAATTAACACGGAAATTTGCTGAAGTACATGCTAAGATCGATGCTTCACATAATGAACTCAACTGCAAATTTGAGACCCTCAATGCTCGTCTCAAATATGTGGAGAATCAACAAGGATCTTCATCAACAAACAAAAAAAACGGACAGCTACCTGGAAAAGTTGTTCAAAACCCTAAGGAGTATCACGCCAACGCCATTACACTCCGTAGTGGCTGTGAATTGCTAATTCGTGCTGAACCGACAGAGAACACTGAGGACAGTGTCCTTCAGGAAGGGGAGGATGATTTGGTCGAAGAACAGACATAAATCAGCATGGAAAAGCCGAAACCTTTGACACTCGATCAACACACTCGAGCACCAACTGCTCGAGTGTCCGAAGATCAGCCCAAAAACACAACTGACGTACAAAAAGACCCAAAGACGTTTGCTCCACTTCCTTTCAAACCGCAGCTTCTTTTTCCACAGAGATTCAAAAAGGATGTTGCAGACAAGTACAAAGCTCTCTTTGAAAAGCAGATGAGGGACGTTGAAGTGAAAATACCAATTCTAGACGCCTTTATGCTAATGCCCCCTTATCAAAAGTTTTTGAAAGACGCAGTGAAGGACAGAACACAAGAAGTCAAAGGGATGGTTGTGCTAACTCATGAGGTCAGCGCTATTATACAAAGAGAAGTTGTGCCTAAGAAGCTTGATGATCCAGGAACATTCACGATTCCATGTTCGCTTGGACCTCTCACATTCAGGAGTTGCTTGTGTGATTTAGGGGCATCGATCAGCCTAATGCCTCTAACAGTCGCCAAAAGATTAGGGTTCGATAAATACAAGTCTTGTAAGATATCCTTGGTACTATCTGACAGATCGGTTAGGATTGACTTACCAGTTCGGGTTGGAGGAGTAGAAATCCCCACGGATTTCGTTGTTCTAGATATGGGAGAAGAACCAAAGGACCCCTTGCTGTTTGGAAGGCCCTTCTTAGCCACTGCAGGAGCTGTGATCAATGTGCCAAAAGGAGAAATCAAACTCAACCTTGGAAAAGATTTCAAGATGACTTTCAGCTCAGTGACATAATGAGAAAACCGACCATTGAGGGTCAGCTGTTCGTGGTGCAAGAAATAGATGATCTTTCAAAGGACCTGTTTGGAGAATTGATGGAAAAAGACCACCTTGGTACTGCTTTGATAAAAGACGGTTGTGATGGATACATATACGAAGAAACCGAGGTCTACAAAGGCTTGTTGGACTCTTGCAAGTCACTGAAAAGTGAAAAACAGTTCGAGACCTTACACTCGACCTCAACACTCGAGCAAACAGAGCTCGAGCATTCCGATTTAGCCTCTGGAAATCAACACTCGACCATAACACTCGACCACACTAAGGTCAAGTATCAACTCGATGATGACTGGTCGGAGCTCAAATCACCGAAAGTGGAACTCAAACCACTCCCCTCCGGGCTCAGGTACGCATTTCTTGGATCTAACTCTACTTATCCAGTAATAGTAAATAATGCATTGAGTGATGATGAGTTAAACATGTTGCTTTCTGAATTAAGACAGTTTAGAAAAGCTTTAGGATACTCACTGTCTGACATTAGAGGGATCTCTCCCGATTTATGCACACATAGAATTCACCTTGAAAATGAATCTTATTCTAGCAGGGAACCTTAAAGGAGATTGAATCCGAATTTAAAGGAGGTCGTTAAAAAGGAAATTTTAAAACTGTTAGACGCTGATATAATTTATCCTATCTCAGATAGTAAATGGGTGTCTCCTGTGCATTGTGTGCCTAAAAAGGGAGGGGTCACTGTCATTAGAAATGAAAATGATGATTTGATTCCAACTAGAACTATTACAGGACATAGAATGTGCATTGATTTTAGAAAATTGAATTCTGCATCTAGAAAAGATCATTATCCTTTGCCATTCATCGACCAAATGCTTGAAAGGTTGGCTAATCATTCATATTATTGTTTCCTTGATGGATATAGTGGATTTTTCCAAATCCCTATACATCCAAATGATCAGGAAAAAACAACCTTTACTTGCCCTTATGGTACATTTGCATATAGGAGAATGCCATTTGGTCTTTGTAATGCACCTGCTACTTTTCAACGTTGCATGACTTCTATATTTTCGGATCTGATTGAGGAGATGGTCGAAGTGTTCATGGACGATTTCTCTGTCTATGGTTCTTCCTTCTCCTCTTGTTTGTCAAACTTGTGCAGGGTTCTATCTAGGTGCGTTGAGACGGATTTAGTGCTTAATTGGGAGAAATGCCACTTTATGGTGAAAGAAGGGATCGTTCTAGGTAATAAGATTTCTGAAAGGGGCATTGAAGTCGACAAAGCTAAGATAGAAGTTATGGCTCAGTTGCAGCCGCCGAAAACTGTCAAAGACATTAGGAGTTTCTTGGGACATGCAGGATTCTATAGGCGATTCATCAAGGACTTTTCGAAGACTGCTAGACCTTTGACTCGTCTCCTTTGCAAGGAGGCAGATTTCATCTTTGACGAGGAATGCCTCAAGGCTTTTCTCGAACTCAAAGATACCTTGATAACAGCACCAATAGTCCAAGCACCCGATTGGAATCTCCCTTTTGAGATAATGTGTGATGCTAGTGACTATGCTGTTGGAGCAGTTCTGGGACAGAAGATAAATAAGAAACTGAATGTGATCTACTATGCTAGTAGAACACTAGACGAAGCCCAAGTGAAATACGCCACCACAGAGAAGGAATTGCTCGCAGTCGTGTTCACCTTTGAGAAATTCCGGTCCTATCTAGTTGGATCAAAAGTTATTGTGCATACTGATCATGCAGCTCTAAGATACTTGATGAAAAAGAAGGATGCTAAGCCCAGACTGCTTAGATGGATTTTGTTGCTGCAAGAATTCGACATGGAGATAGTCGATAAACCAGGGGTTGAAAACGGTGTTGCTGATCACTTATGAAGGATACAGGTTGAAGAAACCCTTCCAATGAATGATTCTATGCCTGAAGAGCAACTGTTGAGTTTTTCCACCGAACACTCGATCATGACACTCGAGCACCACCTGCTCGAGTGTCGAACCCACAGACAAAGAAGACGTTTTTCGATCGGATCGAAGTTTGTGGGAACATGCTTACCATGGTATGCCGACTTGGTAAACTATTTGGTCGGAGGAGAACTGCCTAAAACCTTGAATTATCATCAAAAGAAGAAATTTTTCAGGAATGTAAGGCAGTATTTTTGGGATGAGCCTTATCTCTACAAGCAAGGATCTGATGGACTATTCAGAAGATGTGTATCAGAAGAGGAAGTCAATGGAATTTTGGAACACTGTCATGGATCTACTTATGGAGGACACTTTGCTGCGTTCAAAACAGCACAAAAAATCCTTCAATCCGGATTATGGTGGCCATCGATTTTTAAAGACTGCCAAGAGTTCATATCCAGATGTGATTGCTGCCAAAGAATGGGCAGTATAAGCAAGAAGAATGAGATACCGCAGAATCCGATCTTGGAGATAGAAGTGTTTGACTGTTGGGGAATCGATTTCATGGGACCATTTAAGCCTCTTTCTTTAGGAAACAGTTACATTTTGGTTGCTGTGGATTATGTCTCTAAATGGGTAGAAGCTATTGCAGCTTCTACAAACGATGCAAAGGTGGTACTTAAGCTCTTCAAACACATTATATTTCCCAGATTTGGTGTGCCAAGAGTTGTGATTAGCGATGGAGGATCCCACTTTGTCAACAAGGTTTTCGAGAATTTGCTTAGGAAACATGGGGTTAAACACAAAGTGGCAACTCCTTATGATCCTCAAACCAGCGGACAAGTTGAAGTCTCTAATAGACAGATCAAATCGATTTTAATGAAGATAGTTGGGCTGTCAAAACGCGATTGGGCCGCCAAATTGGATGATACTCTTTGGGCCTATAGGACTGCTTTCAAAACACCTATTGGCCGCACACCTTTTCAATTGCTCTATGGAAAATCCTGCCATCTACCAGTTGAGATGGAGTACAAATCAATTTGGGCAACCAAACTATTGAACTTCGATATCAAGACAGCACAAGAAAAGAGGCAGATGGACCTACATGAGCTTGAAGAAATCAGACTCGAAGCATATGACAGCTCAAAAGCATACAAGGATCGAACAAAAGCAGCTCACAATAAAAGGATCCAGCGGAAAAAAATCAAAGTTGGTGATCAAGTGCTTCTCTTTAACTCAAAACTCAAGCTATTTCCCGGAAAATTGCGATCAAAGTGGTCTGGTCCGTTCAAAGTACTGCAAGTTTTACCTTATGGAGCAGTCACTTTAGCCAATAGCAATGGAGAAGGATTCATTGTGAACGGTCATAGAGTAAAGCCTTACTTGGCCAACAGCACGATTCCCAAGTACATGCACTTGGAAGGTTTTTTGGGTCTCTTTTACAGGAAAATGGGGCCCACATGGGACAAGTGGGGTCAAAACCGACAAGATGGGACAACACTCGACCACGCCCGGTCGAGTGTCCCACTCGAGCATCAGCCAGCTTTTGGCAGACTGACACTCGACCAAACCTGCTCGAGTGTCAGGCTCGAGCGTCCCGCCTTCATGCCTATTCACATGCCTCCAAAGCCTATAACTGCCAAAAGCTGAGAAAGGGGAGACATTTACTCCGAAAAATGGGTTAAATCTTTCTTTAATGCAATATCTTTTCCATTTAATTCAAAAATATTTGATTTAATCTAAGTTCAAATTTTGAATTTGAAAAGGCTCCCCCTTGTTTTTCTCCTCTATAAAAAGAGGAGGAGCCTCTCTCCTTTCATTCACACGAAATACAATCTCTCTCTAACATTTCTCTCTAGTTGTTCTCTCTTTTTACAGAAGCAAATCGTCTCTCTTTTTGTTCATCTACTACACTCGATCACCTCTGCTCGAGTGTCTTGTTCGAGTGTCCAAAAATTTGCTCTTCCTCCATGACAGACGGCAAATCCAACAAAGCCAACCTCCTCCGCCTTAGAGCCAAAAATAATGCTCGATCAAGAAGCAATCCTTCCCAAGGAGAGTCTTCTATGGCCGCAAGCAAACCCGGTAGAAAGGAGAAGAGGAGGATGGAAGTACAATCTGAGAATGAGTCGGAAGAAAGAGGATAATACATGGATGAAGACGAATTGGACCCGGACCTTGCTGCTGAAACACTCCGTGAAGATGGATATAGCGAAAGAGAGGCGGCGGAAGCAAGGGAGATAATCCTTGCCGGAAAAAGAGAGAAGGAGATGAAGGAGAGACATAACTCGGCAAGAGCACTAAGCGATCTGCGGAAGATGGATTTTCTAGGCACCCGCTATCCATGCAAGGAAGCGCTGACCGCAATGGGGATAACAAGAGATGTAGATCTCATGTTGCGAAATTGTGGGCTGTCCACGTTTGTGCAGTATCCGCAAAGAGCATACAAGGAAGAGACTCTTCAGTTTTTGGTGACGGTTCAGATCGTTTTATACGATGCTGAAAATGAGAGTCTCCAAGAAAAGCAAGGTGGCGGTTACATCTTCTTTGCAATAAGAGGAAGGGACTATCGAATGACATTCAAAGCACTTAGGGACCTCTTCGAGTTCCCAAAGGCCGAGTCCGAAAATTATGGACCAGATTTTGATAGAGCTGAGTTGGATGATGTGTGGAGGTCGATTGCATCAACAAGGAGCAGATTCTCATCCTCCCGATCTAAGGCATCGCTGATCTGAAACCCGACTTTGAGGTATTTTCGAACAATCCTAGCAAATACATTTTTCTCACGTTTTACTACTGGAACAATTAATCTAGGAGAAATGGAGATGTTGGTGACTGCTCTTAAAGACATTGTTGGTACAAAGAGCGACGGATCCCCGATTATTGGAGATCGAAACAATGTTGGATTAACCATCCAATTTTCTAACCAATTGGTCACATACCGAGATTGGGCAAGGGATAACAAAACTGGAGGTCGTGATGGAAAGATCACCATTGGCGGACTTGTCACATGCAAGAAGAGCCTCCATATCCACGGATCGTGAGAGGCAACAACAACCCGCGCCAGCTCGACGTTCCTCAGCAAACCCCGCAGCCTTCTCGTATAAAAGACCATTCGATGCAGCTGGAGCAAGCTCGAGCCAACCGCTCGAGCACCAATCAGTCGAGCATTCCGAACACTCGACGGAAACGCTCGAGCAAGCTGAGCTCGAGCGTCAAAGGCATAATGATCACTACATGGAGCTCATGCGGAATATGGCAGCGGATTACTGGAATCATTAAGAGGTACAAAAACCCCTTCCTTTCATTATAAATACCATTGCATATTTTTAAATTGACTTGCTTTTACATTTCTTTTACTTAGCTTGCTTTTGCATATTTTTCACTTGACTTGCTGGTCTAGGATCCTCTTTCGGACTTTTATACACACAAGGGACTGTGTAATTTAAGTTTGGGGGAGGGTTCTAGAGGATATTTGACTTTGTTTTCTGTGGTTCTTAGTTTTTATTCTTGCATTTAATCATTTGCATCACATCTAAGGCATAGAAAAACCAAAAAAATTTGAAAAAAATCGAAAATGCATAAGTCAAAAACAGAGTGTTCATGTAGCTGCGTTGCATTCATATAGGATTGAGTCTAGAGTTTTGGGAATCATCTTGCTAGATAGGTAGACTTGCTAGGTTGATTGGCTAGTAACCATAGTGAACTCTTAGACTTGCGTTTTTTCCCTCTTGAACACTGATTGGTAGATCATTAACCTTTGAAACCGATACTTAGGTTGTGTCTCGAAAAGAACCTGATTTGTTACCTCATAATCGAATTCTATTTTCCAAATTAGGGGCTTGAGGTACATTGCATAAGATCCTTCCTTAGGTTCAGCTAGCTAAGTAAAAAGAAAAGCATAAGGTGAATATAGAATCATCCTTCTCAAACTCGGCTCAAATATATGGTCTAAGATGAACGGGGATTGTGCGTAAACCCGTACCTTCTTGTGTTCATCAATAAAACCATTTCGATATCGCCTAAAATGAACCGGGACTGTGCGTAAACCCGTACTTTTTCGCGTTTCATTGATAAAGCTAATACATCGATGCCTAAGGTGAACCGGGACTGTGCGTAAACCCGTACTTTTTCGTGCTTCATTGATAAAGCTAAAGCCAATAAAAACGAGTAAGGAGTTGAGAAGTGATCGAAAATGCTTAAACCATTAGTGACTAGCTGAATTTGAGGAAGTTGAATCCCAAGGTCTTTGATCAATAGCCCCTTTTTCGGACTGCACTTGAAAGAAATAGGCTTCGAATATGAGTTTCTTAAGAGTCCAACTAAGTGTTAGGGAATATTCGGTCTTGATGCTAAGCCTTGATGAAAGTAAATTGTGGTTCTTACAAAAGAATGAGGTTTCACTTGTGGGTTACGGTATTTCAGTTTGGCAAGTCATTTGTTTAAGTAAGATGTTCCCATTGTCAGCAACTTCTCTTCCCTCTTAGTTCGACGCATATTTGCTTGAGGGCAAGCAAAGACTAAGTTTGGGGGAGTTGATGTGTCTGCATTTTACCACATTTTAAGACCATTATTTAGCATGTTTTGCATTCATACTTGCATTGTTATCATTGTTTTAGGTTCTTTTTAGCATAAATTGCATTATTAGTGTCGGGCATTGTATACATTGCATAAGAGGGATTTTTAGGTACTTTTTGGAGCTTATCACGGAGTATTTCGGATTACAAGAAGACCAATAAGGAATCGACTGGCCTAAGGTTGAAGTTCAAGATGCAAACTAGAAGTTTGTCACTCGAATCTCCGACACTCGAGCATGACACTCGACCATCACTTAGTCGAGTGACTTTACGGGCCAGAACTAAGACTTTGGACGAAGATTGAATCTTTGGGCTTCTCTGCGAAAAAGGCCCATCAAAAGCCCCTTTGTGCAAGCACAATTATCCTTTAGGCCTTTTCTATTTTCTTTCTTAAGGAAATTTCCTTTTAACTTTTAAAAGGAAATTCCCATTTTTCTTTCAAGGGAATTTTTCCCTTTTTCTCTTTAAGTATTTTTCCTTTTTCTTTAAGATCTTTTGATCTTTAAATTGTACTAGGATTTATACTTTCAATATACAATCTTTTCTAGCAATTTTCGAGTCTCTTATTTTTACAAAGGCATTTACGATTTTTCATACTTAAGTTTTATGCAATTAGATTTCGATTTTAAGTTTATGTTTTATTTCATGAATTCTGAGTAAGTTAGTCTAGGGTTCTTGAGGAAAGGGTGAGATTAGAAAAAACTTAGGGATTTCTAGATTTGTTTATGTTTAATTAAGGTCTTAGATCTCTTTAGTTTAAGTGTTTTTAATGCTTGTTTCTTTCTGATCAATTGAAATTCGATCTCTTGGTGAATCCCCCCCGAGAAGCGTTTGGGGAATCACTCGAACATGCTTAAATTAAGATAGCATCTTCCTAGCTCAAGAGATTGATTGTCTAGGGTGTTATTAGGCTTTGTAAGGTCCATACTTAAGGCTTCTTGAATTTCCAATCGTTGGGCGAGAGTCAAGTCAGGTTGTCTTTTAGGAGAGGTCCCATTGCGCGAGAGCGAATGTGATTACTTTGTGATTCCTTGCCTAGAGGTCATCTAAATAGGTTGATAGATAAGTCTAGAACCCCTAGGAATACCCTAATCATTTATCCTAATCCTCGAGAACCTGTTTTTCCTCTATTGAATTTTCGTGATTTTAATACTCTGCTTTAGGTTGAGATTTCGTGTTGCACTTGATTATTAGTTTTACTATTGCTTTACTTTTAATGCTCTGTTTTTCCATTCTAATACTTTGTTTCATTTTTAGCATTTTGTTTTAAGATTTCGTTGTCACCTAGGATAGATAATCACTTGCTAAAACTGAATCTGGCTTAGATTAGAATAAGTAGATTACATCTTGATTGCTAGTTACTCTCCCATTGGATTGACACCATACTGTACTGCAATTGATTAAATAGACAGTTTGGTATTTGAGAAAACACCGCAAAACCTGTTTATCAACGGCTTAATACAAGAGTCTCGTGAAGTTGTCAACATGTATAAACCCATTACTCTCCCCGAGATGATTTCAGCAGCTTTACAAATGAAATCCAGTATTCTTTATGAATTGGTCACGTCCCACTCCAAAAATTTGACTAAGCCATTGACTACGTTCACCATCTGCCCTAACACCATGGAAATTTTTCTTAGCCATGCCAGATAAATCACCACCACCTCCTCTGCAGCTACCTCGACCACAAAAGATAGTATCCGATGCATAAATGACTATTCTTCGGCGCAAAGGAGTATGTTTTAAGTGTGAGGGTGAATGCTACAAAGGCCATGAATGCCCAAACAAATTTATTCAGGTTATCAACATGGTAGATGGGTGTGCTATGGAGATTCTAGACATGTCCGATGAAGACTCATACCTCATGGAAGAGACACGATAGCCAAAACAAGAATGTTACGCTCTGTCATTTAAGTTTGTGCTTTGTATTGATTCCCTAAAGACCACTAAAATTAAAGGCATGATTTGCAGTCGTTCTATTGTCGTTATACTTGAGAGTGGAGACACTCATAACTTCATTATGCCTGTCGTGATGCGATGTTAAAAGCTGTAAGCCGAAACTCGGGCAGACTTGGAAGTTAAACTTGCAGATAGATTCACAGTTCAGGGTCTTGGTGTATGTGGAAACGTTGAATTTGCCATGCAAGGGGTTAGTTTTACAGCCGATTTTATAGCACTTGATCTTGGGAATGCATAAATCATTTTGGGTATTCAGTGGTTACGTACGTTGGGTAATTGTGAAGTTAATTGGGCAGAACATGAGCTGGCTTTCAACTACCAAGGCCAACGTCTTTTCTTAAACGGTGATAACGACCTCCAACTCACCAAAATCTCACTTAATTCACTACATACAGCCCCGCCTTTCCCCACAGCCACGCTCAACATATCGATCTATTATGTGCATCTGCATTTAGCATTGGGTAGACCTCATACAATAATTTTTCTAGCTCTACCGTATATTTTGTTTCATTTCTTCTCGAACAATCACAAACACTTTTCTGAATATGGATATACTACCAGAAATGAAATCTGTAATCTTCACTTTAGGTCTTTTTCAATTAAATTTATTCAATTGTAAAATAAAAGACGTGGGTATCTAGGGAGTAGTCATTTCAAAATGAATTCAAATATTTTCATTTTTTTTTACTAGGACTCGTTTTTGTCACATTCCCTTTCTTTGTTTTCCAAAAACCTCAATTACTTACGGAACCGACCACACCGTCCTGCACGCACACTCCGATTATCATTTTTTCTTATTTCAAGAGTTTCACTTCAAGACCCTAAGGTCTTTACCGTCTTTTTGAGACCGGAAGCATCGTATTATGTTGAAACCAGGGATAGGTCTGATTAATGTGTGAACTTACCGCTATCCTCATCCTCACAAAGAAGCTATGAACGAGCTTGTGAATGAGATGCTTGTGGCAGGAACTATTCGTCCCAACCGTATTCCATACTCTAGCTCAGCACTCTTAGTGAAGAAGAAGCTTAAGGGTGCCAACTGGTTTTCAAAATTGGATTTACACTCCAATTACCATCAGATTCGAATGCGCACGGATGATATCGAAAAAACAGCTTTATGAACTCATGATGGCCACTACGGATTCCTCGCCATGTTGTTCGGCTTGACAAACGCCCCAGCCACTTTTTAGGCCTTAATGAACGAGATTTTTCGCCCTTATCTACGAAAATTTGTTTTCGTCTTTTTTGATGATATCCTTATCTATTGTTCTTCACTAGAGGATCATGCTAAACATTTACATGTGGTACTGCAGATTTTTGTGCAACAACAACTCTTTGCTAACTGGAAGATATGCACATTCCCATAGGATAGTGTCAAGTACCTCGGCCATGTGATTCCATTTCTAGGAGTGGCCAAAGATCCGTCTAAGATTGCGGCTGTCAAAGCGTGGCTTTACCCAAAAACAATGAAAGAACTTCTCGCGGTTTCTTGGGTCTGACCGGTTACAATAGACGTTTCGTCAAAAATTATGGATCCATTGCCAAACTTTTAACCTAGCTCCTCAAGAAACACCAATTTAATTGGTCGAACGCAGCTCAAATAGCTTTTGATACATTGAAGACCACGATGATATCAACGCATGTCTTGGCCTTACCGCAATTGATGCTTTGTTCATTATTGAATCTGATGCCTCGGGCTTTGGTTTCGGTGCGGTATTAATGCAGCAGCTCCACCCAATTGCTTATTTTAATTATGGTCTTTCGGAAAAGGAACATGCCAAACCAGTTTATGAGCGAGAGTTGATGGCCATTGTATTCGTGGTACAAAAATGGTGCCACTATATCTTGGGCCGTCGTTTTGTGGTTTGTACAGATTAGAAAAATTTAAAGTTTTTGTTAGAGCAACGCAAGGTGACATTAGACTATCAACGCTGGCTGACACGCTTACTTCCCTACGATTTTGACATTGAGTACAAGCACGACAAAGATAATCAGGCAGCCGATGGTCTGTCCCGAATCATGGATCATGAATCTAGGTCTGCAACAACACTCCTTCTCTTATTGACAATCCCAACAAACATGCAGCTGCAAGACTTATATGTTGAAATAGAAGTCAGTGCCTCCATTCAGTCCATGCTACAACAGTTCTGAGAAGGAATCTTGCTGAAACCAGGATTTTCCATCCGCGATAATCATTTGTGGTATAAGAACATGCTATTCATTCTAGAGAATTCCATACACATCCCACTTATCATCTACGAATTCCACACGAGTTTAACAGCACGTCATTCGGCGCTACTCAAAACGATTAAACGGATTCAATGCCGGGGACTTATAATTTTAGCAGGCAATTGAGGTAGATGGACACTTCTTAATGTTGTGTCCTATGAGTTTACAATGCTCACATGTTGGGGGTAACCATGGACAAGAGACATCAAATATGCGAATATTTTCAGAGGGGAATTGAACATTGACAACTTCTGGAATGGATTTTGTTGGATCAATAACAGTGAACACACGAGCCACTTCAAGGTTTGACATCTTCATTCTGGCGTGGTGGAGGTGCAGAGGTTTGCCAATTATCTCTGCAATACGCTCAAGTGCTAGAGTGGAACAGAGGTAAGAACAAAAATTTCATACAAGGCTTCCATTTTCCCACGAACATAGATTGATTTTTGATGTGCCACATGCCTTGTGCGAGGACTCTTTTGCGAGTAATAGCTGAAGCGATCCTTATCAAGAAGGACTTTTCTGAAAGCTTGGAGACAATGATGTCCCTGAGTTTCATGCTCCATATATTGTTGGTTATGGCATGGAGAGCTCATGGGGATGGAGCAGTTCCATGGAACTCATCTAAAATGAAATTGGTCCATCGACTCTTGTTTTTGGTGACCACTTTCTGTAGCATTTTGATGCATAGCTCGCCGGAGTCCAAAAGAAAAGTTTCGCCTCTTCTTTGCATTTTAATGCCAGAATGGTCAACTATATCTGCCCTGCGTGAGTTACTGACTTCTGAAGCGGGAGAAGAAATTTCACGCTCGTTAGGGTTTGCAAATTCCTGAATAATTTGAATAGTTTTGACATCAAGGGGAACATAAGCTTTCACGTATGTAGGGGTTGGAGCCCAATGACAGGAACCAAAGGAGTTGCTACTGTAGTGGCACTTGGTCCCTCGGGAGGAGAGATGGGAGACATAGAAGTCGAGGAGGAAGCATCGGACTTGGCTGTTCAATTGGCGAGGAGGCTTAGGGGGCTCTTCCTTGGGGGGTTTAGAATTTATTGACCATTGGGTTTGCCGGAGATGGCGGTCAGAGACCAACGCCGATGAGGCAAACTAAAGAGAGGAAGTCGCTCAAAAAATTAAACTTATTGTCGCCTTTCATGTTGTAAATGAAGCAAAGATTTGTATTACACTAGATAAAATTATAGACATATGTGAGAACAAATACAGTTATAACTCTTTCGAGAGACATTTTTTGTAGCAAATTCTACTTTTGATTTAGATTTCTATATTCCAATGAGACTTATATGTCAACGATGTAAATCTGTACACCTCGTTAAAAAGGTGAAACAGAATAAAAGAAGTGAATTTTTGACCAGCGAACCTAAGAGATGTAATTAATATTCTCTCCCATGCATTCCAATCGAGAAATCTTCACTCTTCACCTTCTCTGATGCCGGTAGTGATTTTGTTTGCCGGCGTCGGACCATTTTTCTTTTCTTTGCTTCCTTTTCACTTTTCTTCTTAGCTACATTTGTATATTCATCGCGAGAGACCCTCTTTCCTTTGCTTTCGAAGAAGTTTTTACTCGGATTCATGGAACTTCAACTCTTCCGGTGGTGTCAAGCTGTCAAGATCGACCCTTCATTTTTCACACTTGTATGACTCTCGAGTTCTTCTAAGTGGGTAAAGAAGAGGACTCTTTCCTTCAGTGATTTCCTTCATCATCAATATAGAGATCTATTTAATGTATTGCTCTCCTCACTGGTGTTCTCTTCCCCACTATCTCAACCTTCTCCATTCCTCTTCTCTTCAACCATAAAAAAAATAATTCCTACAGACTATTACTTCCACTTCCACTTCCACTTCTACAGACAATAACCGTTACGATTACGCCAAAACAATTGGATGGATTCATTTAGCTAATTTCTTCAGAGAACATCATTCATCTTGGCTGCTCCACCGTCGTAATCTTCCCCACCGCTGTTTTTTCCCCTAATTTATGTTTTCTGAAACCTTTGTTAAAGTTTATTTTGTGCTGGTTTGCTTCTTGCTTTAGGTGATTGACCCGTAAGACTAAGAGACTTCTGGGACTTAATTGACTCAAAGACTATTCTTTCCACGAGAGCTATCTATTACTAATTTTCACAAAATATGGAGAATAGATTGTAGAAATGTATGTTGTACCTTTTTAGTTAAACATGCTATTCTTAACTTTTACGGTTAAAATAGGAACAAAAGCTGCAAGTGCAACAACAATAATCAACCATTCAAAATCTCGAGGTTTAATATTTACTTTCTAAGCTTTTGGTCATGACTTCTTGATTGTTTTCTTAAGCATCTACTTAAAAAGAAAAAATCGATGGTACTGGGAATTGGTTTCACGTAATCTCCTTTGAACATGATAGCTATGTCATTCATCTTTCTCTTTTTATTTTCCTTTGTTATGCACTCTAAAGTTCAAGTCTGCCATGACAATATGAAGAGACTGCTTGGAATCTCAGCCACTACAAGCTGGGAATACAGTCAATTCTTCTGCAATTACCCAACAAATTTGAGGAAGAACTAAAATAATGCGATGCCCTAATTGAGAAAAGTCATTCTTCTGCGCTTTTTCAATGTTTGGCTAATTCCTTTCTTGTAATCCGACGTACATATTGGGCCTTCTCAATTTCTCATCCGCTTAAAAATCGTTGGCCTATGAATAATCAATTATGTTACATATTTGGGTTCATAATTAGCGTCTCCAAATGTTTTGTATGGAAAAACAATTAGCCCATGCATAGAAGCCTTGATATTAGTACAATAATATTCATTGAGGAGTGTTTTCAAGCAAGGTTATTCTTCTGCCATAATAGGTATTACCTGGGTGTATATGGGCTGGAGTTTTAGGCTATCTTTTCTTTGAAACATTTTGTTATTTTCCGTTTCTTTTGAAATTAGCCATAGAGGACATGGTTAATCTCTTGAGCTTTATGATGAGGGCATCAAATCGGTGAAACTAGGCAGCCCAATGACTCGAGGTAGGACACGCAAGTTGAGAGAACAAATAGGAAAATCTGTAATTAACATTTTGAACAAGGAAGAGACGCATCCGCCCCGGAACGCTCCAATATCAATATCGGGACATCTGCGAGGAGCGCGGGAAAGATCAAGAACGCAAGTCAAGACCAAGCAGCACGACCAGAGGAGATCCAAGACATTCAAGACCCTTTAGAAGCTGACCAAGAGGACCAAAAATCGACAAGACCCGAGCTGGAAGTAACCGACAAGACTTGGCCCTTTATCGCGTCCTACAAGGTTTGTTTTGTGTTCATGATAAATGTTCTTGCAGGAACGCCAAGCCCCAACAACTCCAGCATCTTAGGATAGAGAGTCCTAAGGCCTATAGGCTTTTTGGCTTTTATTTTCGTTTAATAAGGCACCAAAACACTAAGTTAGAAATTTGTCATTCTTCTTGTAATTTGCCAATTTTCTTAATTCCTTTTTGTTAATGGGCTGCGACCCATATTTTTCTTTTTCTTTAAGTAAGTCGGCATTAGGATCCCTATATAAGGTTCCTTTGCAGCCATGCAACAAAGCACCCAACTTTGAAATCAATAATACACAATTTTCTCAAAGAGAAATCCTTACTCATTAGCAATCTAGTCGTTTATCTAAGACTTAGAACACACTATAAGATCTCGAGAGGTTTCCCCTTGATCTAAAGTGTGTTTGAACGTATCAAGAATCCCACCATCCTTCTTGTGGATTGCTCCTCAATCCCCCACCTTCCGCGCCCCCGACTTTTCTTACCAAGGAAGTACATTTGGTTCCCTTGGATAGAACCCGCTCCCATCAACCTTAGAGAATCATCTTGAGGCTCGTATCATTTTGGTATCAGAGCCAAAGATTTCCTGGAAGGTTGTATCTATTTTTACTTTTTGCTCTATTTAATTTTAGAACCGTCATCACTTTCGCATAGGTTGTTAGAGTCGTTTCTCAAGTAAAATAACCATTGTTTGCTTAAGATTCAATCTATATCTTGCTTGTGACGGTTAGGGTTCTTACTTCTCAATCTAAAAAGAAAAACAAAAAAGAATTGTTCCTTAAGTTTATTTTGCCTTTTTCATATTTTCCATTTTTAAAATTTCCATATTTTACAAAAAAAAAAGAAAAAAAATGATAACTACTTGTTTCTTGTTTTGAAACATGGAAACCCCAATTGAGGTCCACGCCCTAGTTGAAACGTTGACCCAACTGCAAGCCCAGGTTCGATCCATGAACACTCGGATGAATCACTTGGAGCCGAGACCCGCCAACATGCGAGTGTCCCTGCACTCCCGGGACGCTGACTCGGACGCTTACCGTGAGGGAGACTTTGATCCAGTTCCGGATTACCCTCCACCTAGGCGTCCTATCACATGAGGAAGAGACCTCCATAACCATGGATGTGAGCGGGACGACCCAGTACTCTCCAACATCGACACGAGACTTACTGCGCCCACCTTCGCCGGTAAGGTCGACCCGGAAGCGTAGCTCGATTGGGAGAAAAGAATGGAGTACATCTTGGAGTGCTACCATTATGTGGATCAAAAAAGAATGAGCTTTGCTGCTGCTCAACTCACGGACAATGCCTTGTCCTGGTGGGATCGCTACCTAGCCGAATGAAGACGTCACCACTATTACCAAGTCGGCACTTGGGACGAGATGAGATTTATTCTAAGGAGAAGGTATGTGCCTCCATATTGCCATAGAGACTTACAGAAAATGTTTCGTAAGTTGGTACAGGTAAATAGGTCAGTGGAAGACTACTTTGAAGAATTCGAAAACCTGAAGAACCGGCTAGAAACCAAGGAACCCGAGGTGGCCCTTATGGCTCAATTCCTAGATGGTCTGCAAGACCGCATCGCTAGGAAGGTAAAAAGGCAGTAGTGGGTTTGGGCTAGTCCCCGAAAATGCCCAAAGTTGGGGACAAAATCTTCCTTATAATAAGGCTTCAGCGTTGTAACAAGCCTTAAGAGCGGGATGGAGCGGTCGAAGACGGTCGGTTGCCCGAGTCAGACTCAATAGAATTTGATCAATCCTTTTTTCTGCTATCACGATTTAAAGGAGTTATTACATTTCGCCATACAAGCTGAATAACACATAAACAGGAAGACGGCCGCGCCCAGCCACCCTAGAATGCGCCCGCCCCGAGACCACAAGACAAGGACAAAACCATTGAGGTCGAGACTCGTCCTAAGAGATCTGATTAATGATCAACCAAGACTTCAATACTTGAGGTTAGTAAGGCTCCAAATACTTCTAGAACCCGTGACATCGTGTGCTTCAAGTGTCAGGCATGCGGACACATGGCGAGAGAATGTCTGAACCAAAGAGTAATGGTTGTCACCAAGGACAGAGAATATGAATCACAAGATGACGACGATATGGATGTAGAAGAAGCTATAGGAGAGGTTGAGGAGACTGTAGCATACCCGGACGTAAGGGAATTCCTTGTAGCTCGCCGCGTCATGAACTCTATGGTTATGCCGGATGAAAGCGCACAAAGGGAAAATATCTTCCACTCAAGATGTACCATAAACGGCAAGGTATGCAGTCTTATTATAGATAGTGGTGCTTGCACTAACGTGGCTAGCAAGTCCTTAGTCGAAAAATTAGGACTCACCACCAACAAGCACCCGACACCGTACCGCTTGACATGGCTCAACGACAAGGTCGAGATCAAAGTCTCCGAGCAAGTAACCGTTCCTTTCAGTATTGGAACATACCAAGACCAGACACAATGTGATGTAGCTCCCATGCAAGTTGGACATCTCCTACTTGGCCGACCTTGGCTGTTTGATAAGGAGCCTCTACATAACGGGCGCACCAACTTCTACTCGTTTGTGCATAACAAGCGCAAGTATAGCTTAGCGCCCTTGACCCCGGCTCAAATACATGAACTCCAGGTCAAGATGGTTCAGTCCACCAAGGTAAGTAAACCTTCTCTATTTGTGACTCCGAGTGCCATAGAGAAAACCTTGTGTGCCAAGCAAACCGTGCTACTAATGCTCTTCAAAGAGAATTTATGCCTTGAGATGTCGTGTGTAGATTTACCACCAAGGGTCCGTGAGCTCTTAGAACAATTTAAAGATGTGTTCCCCCAGGAAACACAAGCTGGCTTACCTCCAATTCGAGGCATAGAACATCAAATTAAATTTTGTTCTCCGATCTGCCCTACCAAACCGAACAGCTTATCGCATCAATCTGCAAGAAGCTAAGGAACTAGAGCGACAAGTTCAAGACCTATTGGACAAAGGATACATCCGAGAAAGCTTTAGCCCATGTGTTGTTCCGGTCTTGCTCGTGCCAAAAAAGGATGGGACACGGAGGATGTGTGTGGACTACCGATTAATCAACAACATCACCATCAAGTATCGACATCCCATTGCCCATTTAGACGACATGCTAGACGAACTCCATGGAGCCACCGTCTTCTCCAAGATAGATCTCAAGAGTGGTTATCATCAAGTTCGCATGAAGGAAGGCGAAGAGTGGAAAACCGCCTTCAAAACCAAACAAGGCTTGTACGAATGGCTTGTGATGCCCTTCAGATTCAACAACGCCCCTAGCACGTTCATGAGACTCATGAACCAAGTCCTAAGGAATTACATCTGTAAGTTTGTGGTGGTATACTTTGATAACATTCTTGTGTATGGTTCATGCTTATCCGATCACCTAATGCACTTTAAGCAAGTTGTAGAGACCCTTCGGCAAGAAAGTCTCTATGCAAACCTTAAGAAGTGCACATTTTGCACTTATGAACTTGTGTTCTTAGGCTTTGTCATAATCTCATAGGAAACTCAAGTAGACCAAGAAAAGATCAAAGCCATAGAAGAATGCCCCACACCTACAACAATCGGACATGTTAGGAGCTTTCACGGTTTGGCAAGCTTCTAACGCCGCGTTGTCAAGAATTTTAGCACCCTAGCTGCGCCTCCTACAGCCGTGATCAAGAAGGATGTTCCATTCAAATGGGGAGAAGCATAAGAAAATGTCTTCTCCGAGCTGAAATCATGCCTCACCAAGACTTCGGTTTTGGCTTTACCAAATTTTGAGAAAACCTTTGAAGTAGAATGTGACGCGTCCAATTGGGAATTGGAGATGTGCTAACTCAAGAAAAAATACTCAAAGCTTACTTCAGTGAGAAACTAAGTGGAGCCACTCTCAGCTACCCAACATACGACAAGGAGTTGTATGCTTTAGTCCGAGCTTTGGAAGTTTGGCAACACTATCTTCTCGCCAAAGAATTTGTGGTTGACACCGATCATGAGGCTTTGAAGCACTTGAGGGTCAGACGAATTTAAAGAGAAGATATGCAAGATGGTTAGAATTTGTGGAGACATTCCCCTATGTGATAAAGTATAAGAAAGAAAAGGAGAATGTAGTCGCGGTTGCTCTTTCTAAACGACACAAATTCTAGGATTTGAATTCATCAAGAACAACTACAAGGAGGATCCAGATTTTGGAGACATCTATCAAGCTTGCAACAAAGGAGCCTTCAGATCATACTACATCCATGAAGGGTACTTGTTTCGGGAAAAGAGATTGTGTATACCACAAGGGTCAAAGAGGGACTTGATACTTAGGGAAGCGCATGGCGGAGGACTCATGTGACACTTCGGTGTTGCCAAAACTCTAGTTATGGTGGTTGAACATTTCTTTTGGCTGCATATTAGGAGAGATGTGGAGCGGCTATGCATCAAATGTGCAACATGTTTCAAAGCTAAATCTAAGTCCCACCCTCATGGTCTTTATCTCCCTTTACCTGTTCCTAATGCTCCTTGGGAAGATATCTCAATGGATTTTATTTTAGGTTTACCAAAGATAAATCACCAGGACTCAATCTTTGTTTTAGTGGACCGTTTTTCAAAGATGGCACACTTTATACCGTGTAACAAGACCAATGACGCATCACAAATCACCGACCTATTCTTCAAGGAAGTGGTGCGCCTACATGGAGTTCTGAAAACTATTGTTTCCGATCGAGACGCCAAGTTCCTAAGCCACTTTTGGAGGACCTTGTGGCGAAAATTAGGCACCAAGTTGCTCTTCTCCACCACTTGTCATCCCAAAACCGACGGGAAAACTGAAGTGGTAAACCGTACTCTAGGAACCTTACTTAGAGCTACGGTCGGTAAGAATTTAACCAATTGTCTTTCTTGCTTACCTATGGTTAAATTTGCTTATAACCGAGCTAATCATTCGTCTTCAAAGTTTTCACCTTTTGAAGTGGTATATGGTTTCAACCCTTTGACGCCAATGGATTTTACACCACTCCCTCCGCACTATTACCTTGACAAGGATGCAAGTACGAAAGCCGAACTAGTCCAAAAATTACATCTCAAAGTCAAGGAGAATTTGGAAAAGAATGTTGAATCGATCAAGCAAAGAGAGGACAAAAGGTGCAAGGTTGTGATATTCAACCCGGGAGATTGGGTTTGGGTACACATGCGCCCGGAGCGCTTCCCGAACAAGTGCAAGTCCAAGCTCGTGCCCCGGGGCAATGGTCCCTTCCGAGTAATCGAACGGATCAATGATAATGCCTACCGATTAGAACTGCCTGGTGAGTTCAATATCTCTTCAAGTTTCAATGTTGCTGATCTTTCTTTGTTCCATGTCGACGATGACGATGCACCCGAGATGGAGCATCTTCAAGAGGGAGGGAATGATGAGGGCATCAAGCCGGTGGAACGAGGCAGGCCAATAACTCGAGGTAGGATACGCAAGCTGAGAGAACAACTAGGAGAATCTACAGTTAACATCTTGAATAAGGAAGAGATCGCGTTTTCCCCGGAACGCTCCAAGATCGATATCAGGACTTCTTCGAGGAGCGCGAGAAAGATCAAGAACGCAAGTCAAGACCAAGCAGCATGACCAGAGGAGATCCAAGACATTCAAGACCCTTTAGAAGCTGACCAAGAATCGACAAGACCCGAGCTGGAAGTAACTGACAAGACACCAAAACACTAAGTTAGAAATTTGTCATTTTTCTTGTAATTTGCCATTTTTTGTATTTCCTTTTTGTTAATGGGCTGCGACCCTTGCAGCCATGTAACAAAGCACCCAACTTTAAATCAATAAAGAACACAGTTTTGTAAAAGAGGAATCCTTAGTCATTAGCAAGCTAGTCGTTTGTCTAAGACTTAGAACACACTATAAGATCTCGAGAGGTTTCCTTTTGATCTAGAGTGTGCTTGAGTGTATCAAGAAGCCCACCATCTTTCTTGTGGATCGCTCCTCAATCCCCCACCTTCCGTGCCCCCGACTTTTCTTACCAAGGAAGTACATTCGGTTCCCTTGGATGAACCCGCTCCCATCAACCTTAGAGAAACATTTTGAAAATCATATCAATTTAGACAGAAGTTAACTAGGTCTTTCATCCACTTTTTTTGGGAAGGAGAGTGATCCACAAATCTCTTCCATTATGAAGATACAGTTTACCCAATTCTTCTCCCGTAAGAAAATTAGAGTCCAAATATCGATTTCAAGAACTATTTTATGTGTTCTACCGCCCTTTATAGCATGTAAACCAGGGTTTTCTTTGATCCTATTTTAGATCTAAGATTGTATAACCCCTATTTATCCTGGTTTATGAAGCGTAAGACTAGTACGTTAAGACTCCTTGTTTAGATTGCTTTTGGTCTGGTTTTTGTATTGTAATGTTTGGCAATAAATATCTTTCTGTTCTTGCCATTGTACTCAATTAATTAATACAAGAGTGTCTGAAAAAAAAAATCAAAGAAGTACAAAATCAACATTGTAGTCATAATATATGACATTGAAAAATTAAATTTCTCCAATTTATCTTATATAATCAATACTATGATGTCAAAATGTATTATAATAGAACAATAGACAAGTCGAATGTATTATTTTGTAGAGATTTAAATGTCTTACGAAGATGGTGTGTTCTTCTCAGGCTGGTAATTTAAGTTATTCAGCTAATATGTTTAGAGATTTAGTTCAGCTAATGGTTCTATTATTAGGCAGCAAGTTTTAGGCTATAGATTAGACGTTGTTTATCCAATTGTTGGAAAAAGCGTAATAAAATATTGAAAAGTAAACAAAACCATATAAAGCAACATAACTACATTTGTTATACATTGGAATCTAAAATTTTAGTGTAAGTAATGGAGGAATAATAGTTTCAATTTGAATACGTCATATAAGAACGACTAATCAAAATGTCAATTCCAATTGAAGAGATTTTATCTGTGATTTAGAAGTTTGACTGACCAATTCAACAACAATATAGGGTAGCTATTTGAATAGATTACTTACCTTGAGTAACCATTAATGTGAACATTAAACCAATATATGTCGGCTGTTGAATGGATTAGTCTAATTTTCAAATCAAAGTCATAATTTATAATACAAATATAGTATTCTCTTAAGTTTATAAAATCCAATTTATTCATATACGTTATAATTAAGGTAAATATTATAGTTCAAAAGAGGACTTTTTCCAAACAATATATAGATCCCAAATATTCTTTTGTTTATTAATATATTAAATGTTAGTTAGGCATGTATTTATGAGACATTATAAAAAGTGACACATCATTAAAATAACAATATCACTTGTCAAATAAAAATCGAAAGAAAACAAAAGATGGTTTGTAAATGATGACTCATAACTTTATTAGTATATAATTCATTTTCTGTAAAATAATCCACTTCGTGAATTTTAGTCATGGATTTTTTTTTTCAGTTTTAAAACATTTTAAATTGTACCCAAAGTCTATATTTCTGCAAAAGTATTATGCTGCCCCCAATGACTTTGAAAAATATCCGCGAAGGTTGGACAAGATATATGGGTTTTATCTGAGAAAAGTCATGCAAGAAATTCAATGTTCTTAAATAAATAAATAAATAAAATTATGCGGTGTTGGAGATTTTTACAAAACCGGAGGATTAGTCAGCTTTTTTCCCCTATCAGAAAGATTTCGCACGACTATACTTTCTGTTCTTATTTTTTTTGCTTACGGGGATTTCACGTAATTTCAATTATAAGGTTGATGCTCTCGTCAGATTTGTCAGAAAAACAGACTATAATTGATTGTAATAAACTGTGATTGTGTATTTTTGCACTTTATATAATTTGCCGTTGCCAAAAAGAAAAAAGAAAAAAACTTTCTGTGTTTGACAAAAATCAATCGAACAACTTATAACATGTTGCTTCCTGAATCCTAGTAACTTATAACATGTTGACAAAACCAATTTGATTAAACTTCGTAACAAAATTAAAATGTAATAAATATATATCAACCATCTATGACTAAAACTTCTATATATGTAACCTTTATTATTTCCTCAAAAGATTTTCTTTCAGAAATTATAATTATATTAATCTTAAAAGCTAAGAAAAAAGGCAAGTTATTTACATAAAAATAATTTCTAAGAAAATTACGAACTTTTCGAGTAGCCAACCAATTGTTTGTTAATAAATTTTGGGATTACTGAAACGAAAAGAAATTAAAGAGTCTGCTGAATTTGTCTGACTCCTCTAAATAATGAAGAAAACTAGCCAATTCATGGCATAACACTATCTCAAAATTTCCGAAAATTATTATATAATATATTATTCATCACGTTACGGCAATTTTAGACCATATGCATTAAGGGTTCTTAAGAATTTTTGGGCTCAGGTTCTTAGAAATTTTTAATTAAAAAAAAAAAAAAATAACCAAATAGTGAAGAGAAATTCGCCAGGAAGACTGCTAGAGATGGGTTTGCCAGGAATACTCAATTGACGCACATAGATTCAAAATCAAAATCAAAATCGAGTCATATAATCATTATTCTTATTCCCAAAAACAAACCCTAAATTTCAGAACAAATTTTTTAATCTCAAAAGCAAAAGGATTACAAAACTAAGCAAACAATAAAACTTCAAGAGCAGTGAAAACAAAGTAATAGCAGTAGAAGATTCATTATCCAACTTGAATCGAACAAAAACAGAAAAAGAGAAAAAGCTAAACTTGAATCGATGTTTCTGCAAAAATTAAATTGGAGAGGATTGCCTTAGATTGATTTCTGGAGTTAATGGAAGTAATAGGCGTGTTTGTGTAGTATTGTGATTCACCATTTCGAGAAAGAAACATTATACCTACGCTAGGCGTGTTTCAGCCTTCGATGTTCCTGAGATCGAATGAAGATGAATCGCCTAGGTTTGAGTAATGTGTGGTTCACCTAAACCGACATATAAAATCTTCGGTTATTTTTGGTTTACTTTCGGGTTTTGGATTTTACCTGAACCCAACCTGAAGCCCGAAGTACTATAACTTCTCTATCTGATCGAATATTTAATAAGACCCGAACCCGAACCAAATCCACTTTTTCGGGTTGGGTTCGGGTTCGGATCCGAATTTAGGGTATTATGTCCAGACTGCATATGTCATCTGAGTTCTATCGACAAAAAAAAAGGATTCACTTTTGTAAATATTGCATAGATACAATTTTGGCTCAAATGTTGTCGACTTCCAATCTTTTGTTCACTTTCAGTTTTCTTTTACTTTTTTGTTGAATATAAGAAATTAACCTTTTCGTTAAATAATTTAACAAGTTGTATTAACATTGTTAATTTTCGTAACTTTGGACTGAAAATCTATATTTGTTGACAATTCAAGTTTAACATAGAAACGTAATTTTTAAAATTTCGAAAATATGATTATATTTTTAAAGTACACTACTTTCAATATATTTTCAACAATTTTTTCCTAATTTTTTTTTCTAAATACAAATGTTATATATTTTAATAGCATAACATAATTAATTTATAGAGTGGCGCTAATGATGATTCAAATTGAATAAAACAAGATTTGATGATATATATATATATATATAAACAAGATTTAATAAAATATAAATAATTAGAGTTCATCCAGATGTTTATTTTTTATTACGTGATCAAATTTATAAAATTGGCTAGCTAGTACTAAAGTTAACTTCTATATATAATTATATATGTATGTAACCAAAAGTGCGATCCAATTTAAATTGTTACATTCTCATGTGCAGGTAAAATGAGACTAATAATAATGAAGGTTGTTAAACATGAATACCAAAAGTAATTAGCACACTCCTCTTGATATAGTGTATCTATAAATAAAAAGTAACAGGGTGATTTAAGTGAATATATACAAGTTTTCACAAAATTTAAGTGGAGGATTTGCCCCTCGGGTAATATAGCCAAAGTAATAGTTGTTAAATTTTTCATTTTTCAGGATACATATTATATATTATTATATGTATCTATTACATAACTATTACATGCGGTAAGAAATTATATGAATGTTAATATTGTTCTGTTTATCCTAACGATCCATTGTTGATAGATATACCCTAAAAAATATTTAATCTAACATATATATAGCAGAAAAGAATCAAACATTTAATATCAAAAGTTTTTAGTTTTATGATCTTAACTACTATACTGAAAAGAATCAGCAAGATATAATTTTTCCAATTCAGCTAATACAAGTTATTTTCATATATGTGTGCTATGAATTGTATTTTGGCCGATAAAATTATTGGTTTAAGTTATTTCGTAGTCATAATTAAGGGAAATGGTAGAAAAAATATCAACAAATAACTATTGGATGGATAAAACTAGATTCATAGATTAAATACTCCAATTAGAGTAGAATGGCATTCAAGCTCACAACTTAATGTCTAACTCAACCAAAAGCAAAAAAATTGAACCACTTGTTTTTGTTTTTTGATTAACTGAAAATTTATGTCAAAAACTCTATTAAATTAAAACTTGTAGCAATATGTTTGAATTTCTCATATTAATATTTAATATACCAG